>JAHHZJ010003967.1:0-39577 GCA_021437245.1 Aegilops speltoides | reverse complement strand
ATAAATAGAACAACCATTATTCTCTCGATTTAATGAATAACCGCCTCAAGATCAAACAAGATCCAGATATAATGTTCATGCTCAACGCAGCACCAAATAACAATTATTTAGGTCTAAAACTAATCCCAAGGTAGATGTAGAGGTAGCGTCAATCGCAATCACATCGACTTTGGAACCATTTCCCACGCCGATCGCCACCTCGCCCTTTGCCGTAGTTCGCTAATCAGTAGTCCCCTGCTTCGAGTTGCAAATATTAGCAATGTAACCAAGATTAAATACCCAAAAGCTACTACGAGCTCTAGTAAGGTACACATCAATAACATGTATATCACATATACCTTTGTTCACCTTGCCATCCTTCTTATCCGCCAAATACTTGGGGCAGTTCCGCTTCCAAAGGACTAGTCCGCTTGCAGAGAAGCACTCGGGCCAGTGTTTAGGGCCGACTTGGGTTTTTCTCCCGAGCAGCAACTTGCTTGCTGTTCTTCTTGAGATTCCCTTCTTCTTCCCTTTGCCTTTCTTCTTGAAACTAGTGGTCTTATCGACCATCAACACTTGATGCTCCTTCTGATTTCTACCTCCGCAGCCTTTAGCATCATGTAAGAGCCTGTATAGTCTTTACTAACCCTTGCATATTATAGTTCATCACGGCCTTTGTAGCTTGGTGGCGTGATTGAAGAATTCTGTCAATGACACAATCATCCGGAAGATTAACTCCCAATTGTGTCAAGTGATTGTAGTACCTGCACATTCCGAGTATATGCTCACTAATGTAACTATTCTCTCCATCTTGCAGCTATAGAACTTATTGGAGACTTCATATCTCTCAATCCGGCATTCTGTTGAATATCAACTTCAACTCCGGAACATCTCATATGCTCCATGACGCTCAAAACGCCGTTGAAGTCCCGGTTCTAAGCCGTAGCATGGCACATCGAACTATAGAGTAGTCATCAGCTTTGCTCGCCAGACGCTCATAACATCTCGCAGCTTGCATTAGCAAAGAGTTCGGCACCTAGCGTGCATCCAGACGTAGCTCTTCTCAGGCAGCAATGAGGATGATCTCGTTACGGACCCAAATCCGTAATTGCTACCATCATCTTTCAACTTTGCTTTCAAGGAACGCATTAAAATTCAACGGAACAACAAAGACGAGCCATCTATCTACAATCAAACATAAACAAGCAAGATACTATCAGTACTAAGTTCATGATAAATTTAAGTTCAATTAATCATATTACTTAAGAACTCCCACTTAGAAAAACATCTCTAGTCATCTAAGTGATCACGTGATCCAAATCAACTAAACCATAACCGATCATCACGTGAAATGGAGTAGTTTTCAATGGTGAACATCTTATGTTGATCATATCTACTATATGATTCACGCCGACCTTTCGGTCTCCGTGTTCCGAGGCCATATCTGCATATGCTAGGCTCGCCAAGTATAACCCGAGTATTCTCACAGCAAAACTGGCTTGCACCTGCTAGATGGACGAGAGCTTATCACACCCGATCATCACGCGGTGTCCGGGCACGATTTAACTTTGGCAACGGTGCATACCCGGGAGAACACTTCTTGATAATTTAGTGAGAGATCATCTTATAATGCTACCGCCAATCAAAGCAAGATAAGATGCATAAAAGGATAAACATCACATGCAAATCAATATAAGTGATATGATATGGTCATCATCATCTTGTGCTTCATGATCTCCATCTTGTTGCACCACCATGATCACCATCGCCACCGGGCGCGACACCTTGATCTCCATCACAGATCGTTGTCGCCTCGCCAAACTTATGCTATTACGATTATCGCTACCGCTTAGTGATAAAGTAAAGCATTACAGTATGCATTGCATTGCATACAATAAAGCGACAACCATATGGCTCTCGCCAGCTTGCCGATAACTTCGTTACAAAACATGATCATCTCATACAATAAAATATAGCATCACGCCTTGACCATATCACATCACAACATGCCCCGCAAAAACAAGTTAGACGCCCTCTACTTTGTTGTTGCAAATTTTACGTGGCTGCTACGGGCTTAAGCAAGAACTAGTCTCACCCACGCATCAAAACCACAACGACATTTCACAAATAGACTCCGCTTAACCTTCTCAAGGACCGGGCGAGCCACACTCGGTTCAACTAAAGTGAGAGAGACAGACACCCACCACCACCTTTAAGCAACGAAAGTGCTCGTGGCGGTGAAACCAGTCTCGCAGAAGCGCACGCTGTAATGTCGGTCCGGGCCGCTTCATCTCACAATACCGCTGAACCAAAGTATGACATGCTGGTAGGTAGTATGACTTGTATCGCCCACAACTCACTTGTGTTCTACTGCAAAACATCAAACCATAGAAAAACCTAGGCTCGGATGCCACTGCTGGGGAACGAGTAATTTCAAAATTTTTCCCACGCACACGCAAGATCATGGTGATGTATAGCAACGAGAGGGGAGAGTTGTCCACATACCCTTGTAGACCCGGCGAAGCGATCACAACGAGAGGAAGTAGTCGACGCTCTCCTCGCGATCCGACCGATCCCGCGCCAGCATTCGACGCCCAGTTCTTGACACACGACAGCTCGATGACGCCCTCAGACTCGATCCAGCCGAGTGTCGAGGGAGAGTTCCACAAGACGACGGCAGGACGATCTTGATGTTTCACTGCCAGGCTTCGCTTAAGCTTCATGACGGTATAACCGAGGTGGAATATGGTGGAGGGGGCACCGACACGGCTAAGGAACGATCTCACGATCAACTTGTGTGTTCCAGGTGCCCCCTGCCCCGTGATATAAAGGAGCCAGGGGAAGGGGCCATGGCCAAAGGGGCGCTACTGGAGTCCTACTCCTCCTGAGTAGGATTCTCCAATCCTAGTTGGACTAGGATTCCTGAGGGGGAAAGAGAGAGGGGGGGCCCCTTCTCCTAGTCCTAGTAGGACTAGGGAAGGGGGAGGCGCCGCCACCTTGGGCTGCCCTTCTCCTTTCCACCAAGGCCCATCGAGGCCCATTCACCTCCGGGGTTCCGTAACCTCCCTAAGATTCCCAGAATTCGCTTTTGCCCGAACCATTCAACTCCAAACATAGGCTTCCAATATATCAATCTTTATGTCTCGACCATTCCGAGACTCTCGCCATGTCCGTGATCACATCCGGACTCAACTCCTTCGGTACATCAAAACACATAAACTCATAATAACCGCCATCGAAACCTTGCTGCATGGACCCTACGGTTCGAGAACAATGTAGACATGACCTAGAACCATTCACGGTCAATAACCAACAGCGGACCTGGATGCCCATATTGGTTCCTACATATTCTACGAAGATCTTTGTCGGTCGATCGATAACAACATACGTTGTTCCCTTTGTCATCGGTATAGTTACTTGCCCGAGATTCGATCGCCGGTATCCAATACCTAGTTCAATCTCGCTATCGCAAGTCTCTTTACTCGCTCCGAATACATCATCTCACAACTAACTCATTAGTTGTAGTGCTTGCAAGGCTTCAAAGATGTGCATTACCGAGAGGGCCCAGAGATACCTCTCCGACTATCGGAGTGACAAAACCTAATCTCAAATACGCCAACCCAACATCTGCCTTTGGAGACACCGTAGTACTCTTTATAATCACCCAGCCACGCTAGACGCTTGGTAGCACCCAAAGTGTTCCTCCGTAAACGGAGTTGCATAATCTCATAGTTACAGAACATGTATAAGTCATGGATAAAAGCAGTAGCAACATACTAAACGATCGTGGTGCTAAGCTAAGGGAATGGGTCATGTCAATCAGATCATTCTACTAATGATGTGACCTCGTTAATCAAATAACAACTCCTTTGTTCATGGTTAGAAACATAACCATCTTTGATTAACAAGCTAGTCTAGTAGAGGCATACTAGTGACATCTTGTTTTGTCTATGCATTCACACATGTATCATGTTTCCGGTTAATACAATTCTAGCATGAATGATAAACATTTATCATGAAATAAGGAAATAAATAATAACTTTATTATTGCCTCTAGGGCATATTTCCTTCAGGGGGGTCAAATCCCTGGTCAACCGGGGCAATCCCGCCGGCGTCGAGTCGCCGGCGAGGCCCGAGACGGTGGCGGCCGCCGAAACACCCATGTGGCACGGGCGAGGCCGCGCTTTGGGCTCGCTTGAGAGCCCTTGCTCCCGCCAAGATCTAGTGGTGGTGGTGGCTGGCCTGGGTGGCCGGAGACGACGGCGGCAAGCACGCCCGCGGGCGGCCGGAGTTCGGACGCCGGTCGCTCCGACGCTGCAGGGCACGAAAAGAGTAGCGGTGGTTGCTACGGCCCTGGCAGACGCTACCGAGCGCGACGCGTTTCCGGGCCGAGCTCCAGTGGATTTGGCCACGGCGGCGACATGGTCGGGCGGAGCCGAGCTCTCGGTCGTGATGGCCAACGGGTTAGGGGGCAGCTCGAGCGACGGGCTAGGGGGAGAAGGAAGAGGAGCTCACGGAGAGTTGGCGTGCAGACGGGCGGGCCGGGAAGGCCGGAGCGAAAGGGCGGCGAGGGGATCTCCGCGGCGGCGATTTAAGATGAAGAAGACGGCGCCGATGCAGGCCTCCGCGCCGTAGCTCGTGGAGAGGAAGAGGAAGATGCGGCGGAGCTTTGGGACGCTGCTGGGAGGTGGGGCGGTGGCTGGCGGGCGATTTAGCAGCAGATCGGCGGCGGGCGGCAAGGCCGCCATGAGGGGGAGAGAGAGCAGAGGAGGGAGAGAGCTCGGGAGAGAGTGAGGGGCGGTCGGCGAGGCTGTGTGGCGTGCGCGGAGGCAACCAGGGCGACGAGGACGCAGGCAGGGAGCTCAAGGCAGCGCGCGGAGCGCACGCTGCAGCCGGGCACGCGCCGTCTGACCGGGCGCCAGGAGGACGGGCGGTGGTGGCTGGGCCACTGGGCTTGGTTGGTGGCGCTGTAAGTGGCTGGAGGAGCTGGGCCGTAGGTTTCTCTCTCCTATTTCTATTTAATTCTATTTTCTATTATTCTCAGAAATTTTAGGGCTTTATTAAAATACTCAGTAGTTTCAAAATCATGAAACTAATCATGGCTACTGCTTAGAATATAACCAACAAGAAACATTTTAGTTTATGATTATTTGAGCATTTCAAATATTTTATAGTATTCAAATGCCCAAATGAAAATACCATATGATTTAATTCTCGAGCCCAATATGTCATGGAAAATGTGCAACACCTCCGTTATGGTTCTAGCATTTTCCCGTAAATGATGAACATTTTTTAAAGCCATTTGGAAATCATCAAAATATTTTAGTTGAACCTAGTGAATTCCTTTGATGCTAGGGTTTAGGCAATCCCCATTTCAAGTTTCATAAAATTTAAACATGATGCATGGATGATAAAGCAAAGACAAGCAAGGCCTGAATCGATGTGATACCACCCTCATTAAACAAGAATCTCGCCCCGAGATTCATAACGGAGGTAAGAAGACAAAGGGACACAAGCTATTACAATCTCCACCATCCAACTGCTTTTCTCGAGGATGCTGATTCAAGGTCCAATTGATCTTGACGCCTTGCTTTGAGAACTACATCCAACATGACGATGAGAAGAAGGAAAGGATCTTGGAGGAATCGATCTTCTTGAGGTTCGAGCATCTTAGGATCATCTCAAGGATCACAAGATCAACTCACGTAATGGGACGAGAAACATCTCTCGAGCTGAGAGGCAAGACATGCTTCGTGAAGGACAAGACATAATTTGACGGGTTTCAGAGTAGCGAGGAACAATTACTATGATCCCATCACGGGCACCTTGGGAGAGGTGACTTGTAGAAATATCCTCTTAAGTGGCAAAAGAATTACATTTGATTCAAAGATCATTGAAACTCTTTATTCCAGCCTAAGGCAATTCATAGTCGATCATTGAAGGGGTCCGAGAGAATGACATTCTCGGCCAGTGGTGGATGATGTGGATTACCTTGTTGAAAACAACACAAGGGATGATTTTAGTAGCTAGGAGAAGCTCAGCAGAGAGAGTGAATCTATCGTTGGAATGGTTATAGCATAACCGAGGGAATTGAGAGCAATCCCGTTAGTAACTACGATTGCACCTAATGCTTGTGCGTGTTTCAAGAACTTGAGCATTTCCATATTCATCAAGGTTTTACCAACATCCGTGTCAAGGGTGCTGACAACACAACATACTACCATGATGAATAGCGATGGACAATGCAGATGCAAAGGAAGATAACACCTTCTCAGATTTCACCTTAGCAAGTCTAAGGAAACAAAATCGATGATCGATCGAGAGACATTTAGCACTCCGCTTATCGTTCTCCTTGATGTACTAGCGTATCCCATTCATTGAAATGGTCTGGTATCTAGAACATCAAGTAAAGGTCGGACTTCGGAAACACAAAAATCATAAGGCACAGCTAGGGGGTAAATCCTATAAAGTCCTTATGGGGAGGTGGCCAACTGCCTCAATCAAGATATTACAGTAACAGGTCTTCCGGCTGGGTGTGTTGGCCAGGACATCCATTTTACCGGGCTATAGAGAGACCAATATTATAGTTCTTGGGACACGTTCCAACCATCATATCTGCCTGAGATTCAGATCTGTTGGTGTCGAATAGTCCGCACTCATCGAGTCTAGAAAGGAAAATGAAAGTTTGCAACATAAACCGATGAGAAGACGCTATGTGAATCTCGTGAAATGAACCACGATAGCAAGCTCCAAAACATGAGCTGGTTCACTACAACATGTGAACACGTTGTCCCGACAAACATGATCCCATGGTAGTCTTTCAATAAAACACTATCGAAGTTCGTGGGGAATCATCATCGAGGATATCAAGTCCTTGCATAGGGTATACTCATAAGAAGGAGCTTCTTCTCCTTGAACAAATCAATCAAGGGCTTGGTGTGCTAGGAATACATATAGAATGAAGGTTGCAAGTCTTCAACCACGTAATACTTCGCACGATGCATGAACGATTTGGGATGATTCCAAGGAAGCAACATTGACTTTCTCGAATCCACGACGGCAACTTGCATCAAATACACATGAACTAGAGGAAGTCACTTACATCCTAACATATGCTTCATGAGCTAGCATGAACCAATGCTTTTTAAAAGTTTCCAACACTAGCTTAATGTTCAACAAAACTATGGAGAAGACAAGGATGTTGTCGATGGGTTCAACAACAATTCATCCAGATTCCCATGTAGATGGAATTCCATAATTATGGGAACAAGTGATAGCATTGGTCAGACCCAAAAGATGTAATGGTGTATGCTCGAGGAAAATCCACGAGTAAGGCAACATTACTTAACATCGTTATTCCGACTTGATTTGAGGATAGCCCATACTCAAATCAAAATTTTGGCAAGATAATAAGTCCAACAACCGATCACGAGGACCAATCAATGAAGATATTACCTTTCTTCATTAAACACACACAAAGAGATATCCCTTAACATGAGCTAAGTCGGACAAGCTTTTATCTTCCAACTCTCCAAGTTGTTGTTTAGCTTGACCAAACAGCTCAGGGGTATCCAACACGGATTCTTGGAGAAAGGGTGGTTTCGAAAACCAACTTGATCACGAGCTCAACATAGCGGTCGGGTGACATCCTGGTGATACCTCCGAGAAGACATTCGAAGAATCATGAACCACCGATATGCTACTAAGCACGAGAACAATCTTGCTTTTCATGGCAAGACGATATTATCAATAGAGCAAGGGTTTGACAAAATCCTAACTCATTGATCGAAAAGTGCACCAGAAATAAGGACTAGGTAGCACAATCAACCTTAGGGTGACGATTCAATAATCAACACGCTAAGAATGAGGTTATCGTCCATTTAACTACCAAGCAACGGAGTTGCTAGGAGTATAGATTTCACACATCACGATTCACTTGTCGGCATTCCGGTTACAATAACATAGAAACCGAGGAATGAATAATGATGGCAAGAAGTATCATCGATCAAGAGTTCATAGGATGGTGTGCAATTCCCATGACATTCTTGACATAAAGATGGTAATACTCCAAGGTAGAACAGAGCAAAAGCTAGATTAGCAATTTGATCTCATGGAGTACAACCGCTTTGACCCAATCCTAGAAATGGACAAGGTATCGAGTTTGTTTCTCCTAGTCATTCTGGAATAGAATGGCTTGACGGACCACAAGAATAATAAGCATCGATGAACTCGAGTGCACAACTACTCTTGACTATCAATTGATAGACGAGGGTCAGAATGCAACTAAAGAGAACAACTCAAAGAAACATATAATTTTCTGAGTTGTGGATGCATAGATTAGTATGTCGAGCGAAGCTCAACTTTTCCTCCGGATAACCCATGCAGAAAGGTGGAACTGGCAGAGTCGCAATATAAAATGGAGAACTCATCAAGAGCACCCTCAGTGATCTTTGATCCAACAAACTTCGCCATAAGCGTTCATAGTATTTGAAGAGGGAAATACCACGACCATCGAGAACTAATGCAAAGGTTACTAATAACCTAAAGGAACTAGCAAACACTATCAACACGAGGTAAGTGGAGGAATCTTGGGTTCAAAACCCAGAATAGAATACCTACTACTAAATGGCATCACGGATGCTTTCAAGAATGGTGGCCGTAATCATCACACCGAACACAAAACATGGCTAGACTACTAGATGATCCCCTAAGACACCTAGGGTCATAATAATAATTCCAACATATATGTCGAGGCAATAGAATACCTCAACTCAAAGATTTGGTGTGGTTAATCCGCCCAAAGGGACATCGACTAAGGAAGGAATTTTGCAAATGCTTTAGACTATTTAGAAACCTCGATGACTCGGACAAAGATAACGGCTGTAAATGCTCAAAAGATTGGAGACATGCTACAAAAATGATGGCATAGCCAATTCAAGCACAATATCAAGGTTTCGAGACCAACAGTTATGAACATACGGAAGTAGTAAACTGAACTGGGGCGTAAAACCAACAATCTCACAAGTCCATGGGTTAGTAACACGTCATCCTGATAGATAGATGAGAAGGCCTAGTTCTTAATCCCCGAGAAGAGAAGAGGATGACTCAGATTAGAAGGCCATGAGGTATAAGGAGTAAAAAGAGCCTTACGTTCCAACCCACAATCAATTCCCCTACATATAACTAAAGCATTTCTAGACACAACTTCACCAGCTTTGGCTTGGTAATCCTACAGCAAATAAGCTCGATACTAAAATCGTCAGACCTCGACTCAATGTCACATCGATCTAGCCTGTAACACCTCATATCACTTTGCGCCTCACGCACGGTATCCCCACGGTGTCTCCTTACCTTGGCCCGGACCGCTTATGCTTTTGGCACACGATATGATAGTGTCGCTAGCATCCATATGAAAAGGAGCCCGGCTGACATGGCTAGTCGAAACCCAAAGTGGCACAGACTTACAGGACAGCATCCATGACCCAAAGATCGAACGTGTCGGTCATCACGAGTAAGTTCCGGCTGTAGCACTGGCTAGCAGATTCGTGAACCGGCAGAAGCGGCTAACAGACTCCAGACTAACGCGTGACATTTCAAGGGATGTATACAGAACGAAGAAGGACACATGCCGCCAGCCTAAGTGTTCCGGAGCAGAGCAAGCTACCATGGCTCAAAGGAAACACTAGGAGACATTTCCCGGTAAGAGAGGCTACTAAAGATAAACAACTAGAAAGTCAGATCCCACACATACCAAGCATTTCAATAACATACACACAATATGCTCGATATGTGCAAATACAACATGGCATCACAACACGACTCTACGACTCAAGTATTTATTCATTAGGCTCCGAGGAGCGAGATATTACAAACAGGGGTCTCATGACCCAACATTCAGAGCATACAAATCAAGGCACACGCGGAAGCTCAACATGTCTGAGTACAGACATCTATAAATGAAAAAGGCTATGAAGCCCGACTATCTACTGATCCTCGCCGAGGGCACAAGATCGTAGCTGAGGTAACAAGCTAAACGTCAAGTCCACGCTGAACTACTAGCGAGACCAAGTCTCTCTCGCAAAAACATAAAATAGGCAAACGTGAGTACAAATGTACCCAAAGAAGACTTACATCGTAACTATCTACATATGCATCATTATCAACAAAAGGGATGGTGGAGTTTAACAAAGAGCAAGCCAGCTTTGACTCGTGGCTATCCTAAACTACGAATCGCAAGTAACTCTTTGAGGTGGCGCACACGAGTCCACATATTCACCATATCGATAGACCACTATGGATCCGCCTCCGCCTCTCACGAGAACGCCATCCATAGCACTCACGCTTATCTTGCGATTTTAGAGTATCCACTTTCACTTGTCTATGAACTGTTATAGGCAACCTGAAGTCCATTACCATGACACGGCTATTCAATAGATCATATTAACCCCGCAGGGTGTACTTCTTCATACATGTTTCACCACTTAGCGCCTCAGACACCACATGTGCTCGGCAGACTTCAAGCGAAAGCCGACGGGTGTAGACCACGACCTACCTAGACACTCAAGTCCCTAGTCCAGTTTATCGCCTATTTGGGTTCCATCTATGAGGAGTTCCGCCAAGTTTCGCCACAGCCCCAAACGATGTGAACAGGTTCCGTGACACCAAACGGGCGCCTGGTTTACCTGCCACGTGCCTACCACATCACAGCCCACCCCTTTCACGGCCAGCATCACAAGACGGCCTCCAAAGATACTACAAACACCGTAAACTACTTGCAACTCCCGGACAAAGGACAAGGTGAATAAGAAGTCGAAGGGGTCATATTTCAGGCCCAATGCATGGTAGTAGCTGAATCATGGATCACAAACACGTAACTCAGCCCTAAGGACGGCTTCAATGAGACAACCCACCATGTACTCCTACATGGCCTCTCACCGATACCTTTACCAAATCGTGTTCACACACTTAGCGCACACACAAGAGGACATGTTCACACACCTCCGATTCATCCTCGATGAATCGACCGACTCAACTCTAAGCAAGAGTGCATGACAAACAAGCATGTATGAGTAGGCACAACAGGCTCAAACAACTCCTACTCATGCTAGTGGGTTTCATCTATTTATCGTGGAATGACAGTCATGCAAAGGATAAGGGGTTCAGCTACCGCAGCAAGTAACAGATGAATCGTTGTTGTCCTAATGCAGTAAAAGAGAGCAGGAGCGAGAGAGTGGGATTGTATCGGAATGAACAAGGAGGTTTTGCTTGCCTGGCACTTCTGAAGATAACATTGAGTCTTCATCAGTGTCAACGACCACATCGTCGAAACCACGTCTATCGAGAGGGAACAATACCGGCAAACAGAGAAGAAACACGATCAATGCAATGCACAATATGATGCATGCTATGACATGGCAATATGAATGTGTTTTGGGCTAATGCAACTGCAACCAGATGGATTTGGGTCATATTGAGCCAAAGGTTCAACCCCAAATTCAAGTTATGAATTCAAATAGTGCCTTATCATGTTTTGCACTAAACAGCAAGGTTAAGTTGTTTAAACATGCATGAAACCAGTGCAGATGGATAGATTAGATTTTTCTGATCATTTTTCATATATAAATTATTTCAATCTGAGCTACGGTTAAATTTCTATGAATTTTTGAAGTTTAAATCATTTTCTGGAATTTCCTGATTTATTTTAAAACCAGAAAATGATTAATTGCGCCACCGACGCCGCAGATGTCAAGAGGTCAACTGGCGCCCAGGTCAAACCTGACCAGGGGGCCCATACGCCGTTGTCTCGCTTAATTAACGGAGTTAATTAGCCCTAAGCTAACACTAACTAATATGTCAAGGGTCGGGCCCACATGTCGTGAGTCGCGGTTAACCGAAAGTTAATTAGCGCTAACTAAACTAACAGCATTAGACAGGCCTGGGCCCACACGCCGCTGACCTGGGGGTCAAATCGGTCAATCGGGCAATCCCGCCGCGCCGAGTCGCCGGCGAGGCCCGAGACGGTGGCGGCCGCCTGAACACGCCATGTGGCACGGGCGAGGCCGCGCTTGGGCTCGCTTGAGAGCCCTTGCTCCCGCCAAGATCTAGTGGTGGTGGTGGCTGGCCTGGGTGGCCGGAGACGACGGCGGCAAGCACGCCCGCGGGCGGCCGGAGTTCGACGCCGGTCGCTCCGACGCTGCAGGGCACGAAAAGAGTAGCGGTGGTTGCTACGCCTCTGCAGTGACGCTACCGAGCGCGTGACGTGTTTCGGCCGAGCTCAGGACTTGGCCACGGCGGCGACATGGCCGGGCGGAGCCGAGCCTCGGTCGTGATGGCTAACGGGTTAGGGGGCAGCTCGAGCGACGGGGCTAGGGGAGAAGGAAGAGGAGCTCACGGAGAGTTGGCCGGTGCAGACGGCGGGCCGGGAAGGCCGAGCGAAAGGGCGGCGAGGGGATCTCCGCGGCCGGGCGATTTAAGATGAAGAAGACGGCGCCGATGCAGGCCTCCGCGCCTGTAGCTCGGTGGAGAGGAAGAGGAAGATGCAGCGGAGCTTTGGGACGCGCTGGGAGGTGGGCGGTGGTCAGGGGCTGCACGCGAAAGCAGCTGCCGGCGCGACGGCTGCGCCGCCATGAGGGGGAGAGAGAGCAGAGGAGGGAGAGAGCTCGGGAGAGAGTGAGGGCGGTCGGCGAGGCTGCGTGGCGGCGCGGAGGCAACCAGGCGACGAGGACGCAGGCAGCAGGTGGAGCTCAAGGGCGCGCGGAGCGGAGCGCACGCTGCCGGGCACGCGCCTCGTCTCGACCGGGCGCCAGGAGGACGGCGGCGGTGGTTGGCTGGGCCACACACTGGTTGGTGGCGCCTGTAAGTGGCTGGAGGAGCTGGGCTGTAGGTTTCTCTCTCCTATTTCTATTTAATTCTATTTTCTATTATTCTCAGAAATTTTAGGGCTTTATTAAAAATATCAGTAGTTTCAAAAATCATGAAACTAATCATGGCTACTGCTTAGAATATAACCAACAAGAAACATTTTAGTTTATGATTATTTGAGCATTTCAAATATTTTATAGTATTCAAATGCCCAAATGAAAATACCATATGATTTAATTCAGAGCCCAATATGTCATGGAAAATGTGCAACACCTCCGTTATGGTTCTAGCATTTTCCCGTAAATGATGAACATTTTTTAAAGCCATTTGGAAATCATCAAAATATTTTAGTTGAACCTAGTGAATTCCTTTGATGCTAGGGTTTAGGCAATCCCCATTTCAAGTTTCATAAAATTTAAACATGATGCATGGATGATAAAGCAAAGACAAGCAAGGCCTGAACTGGGGATGTGACAACCGCGACGACGTCCGCCTCGACTCACATTACGCTAAGACAGGGAGGCACTGGTGTCACGTGCTCGTCTCGGCGTCCTTCGTCGCTATCGCGACGACGTCCGCCGACTCGCTACGCTAAGATAGGGTGGCAATGAAACACAGCAGAAATCTGGCGTCTGCTGCCGCTATCATGACGACGTCCGGCCGACTCGCTACGCTAAGACAGGAGGCAATGGTGTCACGCAGTTGCTTCGGCGTCTGGCTGCCGCTATCGCGACGCCGTCCGCCGACTCGCTAAGTACGCTAAGACAGGAGGCAATGGTGTCACGTTGTTCGGCGTCTGGCTGTCGCTATCAAGAACGACGCCCGCCGATCGGGCGCTACGCTTAAGACAGGTGGCAATGAACACGTGTTGTTCGGCGTCTGCTGCCGCTACCGCGACGACGCCCGCCGACTCGCAAGCTACGCTATGACAGGTGGCAATGGTAAACATTGCAGACGCCTTCGTCGTCTGCTGCCGCTACCGCGACGACGCCCGCCGACTCAAGCTACGCTTAAGACAGGTGGCACTGGTAAACACAGCAGATGCGTTCGGCGTCTGGCTGCCGCTATCGCGACGACGCCCGCCGACTCGCTACGCTTAAGACAGGTGGCACCGTGTCACGTGTTCGTTCGGCGTCCGCTGCCGCTACCGCGACGACGCCCGCCGACTCGCGCTATGCTAAGACAGGTGGCAATGGTGTCACGTGTTCGCTCGACGTCTGCTGCCGCTATCACGACGACATCTGCCTCGACTCGCTACGCTAAGACAGGAGGCATGAGAATACGCAGTTGCTCGGCGTCCGCTGCCGCTACCGCAACGACGCCCGCTTTGACTCGCATTACGCTAAGACAGGAGGCAATGGTGTCACGTGTTGTTCGGCGTCTGGCTGCCGCTACCGCGACGCCGTCCGCCTTCACTCGTAAGCTACGCTAAGACAGGAGGAAATGGTGTCACGCGGTTGTTCGGTGTCCGCTGCCGCTACCGCGACGACGCCCGCCGACTCGTGTTACGCTAAGACAGGTGGCAATGATGTCACGGTTTGTTCGGCAAATCGCCGCCGCCACCGCGACGACGCCCGCCGATTCGCTAAGCACGCTTAAGACATGGTGGCACTTGTGTCACGCGTTGTTCAGGCCCGCCGCCGCTACCGCAACGACGTCCGCCGACTTGCGCTACACTAAGACAGGTGGCAATAGTATCACGCGCTCGCCTCGGCGTCCGCCCTGCTACCGCGACGACGCCGACTCGACTCAAGCACGCTAAGACAGGAGGCATCAGAACACGCAGTTGCCTCGGCGTCTGCTGTCGCTATCACGACGACGCCCGCCGACTCGCAAGCACGCTAAGACAGGAGGCAATGGGGTCACGTGTTGTTTCGGCGTCTGGCTGCCGCTATCAGCGACGCCGTCTCGCCGACTCAAGCTACGCTAAGACAGGGAGGCAATGAAACATGTTGCTTCGGCGTCTGCCGCCGCAACCGCGACGACGCCCGCCGACTCGCAAGTACGCTAAGACAGGTGGCAATGGTGTCACGCGTTGTTCTCGGCGTCTGGCTGCCGCTACCACGATGACGCCCGCCGACTCGCGCTACGCTTAAGACAGGAGGCAATGAAACACGCAGTTGCTCGGCGTCCGCCGTCGCTACCACGACGACGCCCGCCGACTCGCTACGCTAAGACAGGTGGCATCAGAACACAGCAGTTGTTCGGCGTCTGCTGCCGCTACCGCGACGACGCCCGCCGACTCGTGTTACGCTAAGACAGGTGGCATCAGGTAACACAGAAGTTGTCTCGGCGTCTGCTGCCGCTACCGCGACGATGTCCGCCGACTCGCTACGCTAAGACAGGTGGCAATGAATATGCAGTTGTTCGGCGTCTGCTGCCGCTACCGCGACGACGCCCGCCGACTCTAAGCACGCTTAAGACGGTGTCGACCCCGACTCAATGCCACATAGATCTAGCATGTAACACCTCATATCACTTTGCGCCTCACGCACGGTATTCCCACGGTGTCGCCACCTTTGCCCGGGACCGCTTATGCCTTTTGGCACACGATAAGATAGTGTCGCTAGCATCCATATGATAAGGAGCCCGGCTGACATGGCTAGTCAGAAACCCAAAGTGGCACAAACTTACAGGACAGCATCCATGACCCAAAGATCGAACGTGTCGGTCATCAGCGAGTAAGTCCCGGCTGTAACACTGGCTAGCAGATTCGTGAACCGGCAGAAGCGGCTAACAGACTCCAGTATTTAACGCGACATTTCAAGGGACGTACACAGAACGAAGGAGGACACATGCCGCCAGCCTAAGTGTTCCGGAGCAGAGCAAGCTACCATGGCTCAAAGGAGACACTAGGAGACATTTCCGTAAGAGAGGCTACTAAAGATAAACAACTAGAAAGTCGATCCCACACATACCAAGCATTTCAATAACATACACACAATATGCTCGATATGTGCAAATACAACATGGCATCACAACATGACTCTACGACTCAAGTATTTATTCAATAGGCCCGAGGAGCGAGATATTACAAACAGGGTCTCATGACCCAACATTCAGAGCATACAAGTCAATGCACAAGCGAAGCTATCATGTCCGGGTACGTATATCTACAAATGTAAAAGGCTTGAAAGCCCGACTATCTACCAGATCTCCGCCGAGGGCACAAGATCGTAGCTGAGGTATCAAGCTAAACGCCAAAGTCCACGTGGAACTACTAGCGAGACCAAGTCTCTCGCAAAAACATAAAATAGGCAAACGTGAGTACAAATGTACCCAGAAGACTTACATCGTAACTAACTACATATGCATCATTATCAATAAAGGATGGTGGAGTTTAACAAAGAAGAAGCCAGCTTTGACTCGTGGCTATCCTAAACTACGACGGCAATGTAACTCTTTTGAGGTGGCGCACACGAGTCCACATATTCACCATATCAATACACCACTATGGATCCGCCTCCGCCTCCCCACGAGAACGCCATCCATAGCACTCACACTCATCTTGCGATTTTAGAGTATCCACTTTCACTTGTCTATGAACTGTTATAAGCAACCTGTAAGTCCTTTACCATGACACGGCTATTCAATAGATCATATTAACCCCGCAGGGTGTACTTCTTCATACATGTTTCACCACTTAGCGCCCCACACGACATGTGCTCGGCAGACTTCAAGCTTAAAGCCGACGTGGGTGTAGACCACGACCTACCTAGACACTCAAGTCTCTAGTCCAGTTTATCGCCTATTTGGGTTCCATCTATGAGGAGTTCCGCCAAGTTTCACCACAGCCCCAAACGATGTGAACAGGTTCCCGAGATACCAAACGGGCATCCGCAGACACCGTACACGCACCTACCGTGATCACAGCCCACCCCTCACGGCCACCGCCCCACGGCCTCCAAGAGGCTACAAACACCGTAAACTACTTGCAACTCCCGGACAGAGGACTAGGTGAATAAGAAGTCGAGCGGGTCATATTTCAGGCCCAATGTATGGTAGTAATCAATCATGGATCACAAACACGTAACTCCGCCTCCTAAGGACGGCTTAATGAGACAACCCACCATGTACTCCTACATGGCCTCTCACCGATACTTTACCAAATCGTGTTCACACACTTAGCTCACACACAATAGGACATGTTCACACACCTCCGATTCATCCTCGATGAATCGACCGACTCAACTCTAAGCAAAGAGTGCATGACAAACAAGCATGTATGAGTAGGCACAACAGGTTCAAACAACTCCTACTCATGCTAGTGGGTTTCATCTATTTACCGTGGAATGACAGTCATGCAAGGGATAAGGGGTTCAGCTACCGCAGCAAGTAATGATGAATCGTTGTTGTCCTAATGCGAAAAAAGAGCAGGAGCGAGAGAGTGGGATTTTATCGAATGAACAAGGGGTTTTGCTTGCCCGGCACTTCAAGATAGCATTGAGTCTTCATCGCTGTCAACGATCACAACGCCGAAACCACGCCTATCGAGAGGGGCAATTACCGCAAATCGAGAAAGAAACACAATCAATGCAATGCACAATATGATGCATGATCATGACATGGCAATATGTTGTGATTTGAGCTAATGCATCTAGCTATGATTTAAATGAAGTTGGTTTGAATACATGATCCAAATTCAAACTCCATATATGATTATTTAAATGCCTTTATTTGTTTTGTCCAAAACAGAGGACAAACATTGTTCAAACATGCATGAAAATGGTACAGATGGATTCCTTGGATTTTTCTGATAATTTTCATATATAATTTATTTGATTTGGAGCTACGTTGATTTTATATGAATTTTAGAAGTTTTGGACATTTTCTCAAAATATTAAATCATTTAAGATTTATTTAAATTCCGTAAAAGAATTATTATGTCAAGATGACCTCATAGTGACGCTATCAGGTCAACGGGCGGGTCCAGTCAAACCTGACCTGTGGGACCCATATGTCGCTGTCACGCTTAGTTAAGAGGGGTTATCTCGCTTAATTAAAAGATTAGGGGGTCAGGCCCACCGTCGCTGTTAGTGGCTAATTAGGTTTAGTTAATATTTAACTAAAGTTAGGTGGCCTGGCCCCACTAGTCAGCGACCTCGGGGTCAAACGGGTCAGCCCCGGTCAAACTTCACCGGAGTCGACCGGCGCTCGTCGCCGGGCGAGGCTGTGGACGGCGGAGACGCTGGTTTCTCCTCCGCACCAAATGGCCGGGCGGAGGGCATCTACGCTGGAAGTCGGGCGAACGCGCGATCCAATGGAGCAAGCGGCAGCGATCGGGTGGCCGGAGTTGCTGAACGAAGCAAGGGCGGCGGCCGGAGCTCGGGCGGAGTTGGGAATGGTGCCGAGGCACGGCGGGCAAACGGCCGGGTGCTACGGCCTCGGTGACGTGGCCGAAGACGGTGACGCGCTGAGCGAAGCATGGTGGTTGTGGGCCACGGCACGCTTATGGCCGGGCGGCGAAGCTCTCGCCGCGTGGGGATGGGGCTAGGGGCGAGAACGGAGGGGCGAGCACAGAGAAGCAAAGTAGGGCTCACAGCGGATCCGCTCGAGGCGGAGACGAGGCCGGGAGCGCCGGAGGCAGCATGGGTCGCTGGAGATCCGGGCGGCCAAGGTAGAAGACGACGATGGTGGCGACAAGCAGGCCTCCGCGCCTGCTGTAGCTCGGGTGGAGAGGAAGAGGAAGATGCGGCGGAGCTTTGGGACGCGGCTGGGAGGCGTGGGTGGCTGGGTGGCCACGGCGGCATGAAGGGCGGCGGGCGGTCGCTTTGGTGGTGAGCGGGAGAGAGAGCAGAGGAGGGAGAGGGTGCCGCGAGTGAGGGAGAGGAGCGAGGGGACACGGGAGGCTGCGTGGCCGCAGAGAGATCCAGAGGCGAGGAGGCAGGTGCAGGTGGAGGTGGCTGGCGCGTGCTCACATGTGGCCACGCCGCCTGCCCACCGGGCGCGAGGAAGACGACAAGGGGGGTAGTGGAGATGGCTGGGCCGGCCAAAGAAGCAGTCAGCATGTGGGCTGCGCAGTAAAACTCTCTCTATTTTCCTTTCTGCTTTCTATTTTCAGAGTTTGTTTTGATTTAGTTTTAGACACTAAATCATTTTTATAAATTTCAGAGGTTTTATGTGGCTTGCTAAAATATATACAAAGCCACTCACAAGTTTCCGTAATTATTGGACATATATTAATTATATATAATTTATATATCCAATGCCAATAGTTATTGTATTTATTTCAAAGGCCCAAAATAATTAACTCGAGATACCAAAATATTGTTTTGAGTTTTACCTCCTTGCAATATTTTCAGGACTAAGAGGAACATTTACTTGGACTTCTTTGAGAAGATTTTAATGTTGATCATTTTAGAAGGTTTCGAGGCTTTGAAATCCTCAATTCAAATTTCATTTGAATTAAAACATGATGCACACATGAGGGTCTAACCTAGTGCACAATGTAACTGTGGATGTGACAACTCACCCCACTAAACAAAAATCTCGCCCCAGATTCAAGCGTAGGGTAAGGTGAAGGGGAACGCAAACTAGCACAATCTTCACGATCCAGGTGCACTTCAAATGAACGTTGATTCGATCACCGCCATTGTCTCGCCGCTTGCTCTAAGGACTCCAACCAACATGACAATGAGAGGAAAGGGAAACTTAGAAGAATCGATCTTCTCAAGATCAAACAACTTAAGATCAGCTCACGGAGTGAGTCATAAAACATCTCGCAAGATGAGATACAAGGCACACATCTAGAGGAATGGAGGAATAGATGACGAGGGTTCACTAGGTAGACAACAATTCCACACCTAAGAGGGTGGTGAACGGTTGTCAATGTAGCGAGAGTTTGATTTGCCATGATACCACAAATGAGACATTTTAGAGGAAGGCAGTTCAGGATATATCCCCTTAAGTGGCAAAAAGAATTACATTTGATTCAAAATCATTGAAACTCTTTACACCAGCCTAAGGCAATTCACAATTGATCATTTGAAGGAACCGAAAGAATAACATTCTCGCCGTAATGGATGATGTGGATTACCTTGTTGAAGACAACACAAGGGATGATTTTAGTAGCTATGGAGAAGCTCAAGAAGAGAGAGTGAATCTATCGTTGGAATGGTTGTAGCATAACCGAGGGAATTGAGAGCAATCCCGTTAGTAACTACGATTGCACCTAATGCTTGTGCGTGTTCTCAAGAACTTGAGCATTTCCATATTCATCAAGGTCCTACCAACATCCGTGTCAAGGGTGCCGACAACACAACATACTACCATGATGAATAGCGATGGACAATGCAGATGCAAAGGAAGATAACACTTTCTCGATTTCACCTTAGCGAGACCAAGGGGACAAATCTGGATGATCGATCGAGAGACATTTAGCACTGGCTTGTAATGTTCTCCTTGATGTTCTAGCGTAACCCATTTGTAGATATGGCTTGATATATAGAGCATCAAGTAAAAGGTCGGACTTCGGGAACACAAAAATCATAAGGCACAACTAGGGAGTAAATCCTACGAAGTCCTTATGGGGAGGTGGCTAACTTCTTCAAACAAGATACTACAATAATAGGTCTTCCCACGGGTGTGTCAGCTATGACACCCGCTTTACCGTGCTATCGCGAGACCAATATTATAGTTCTTGGGAAATGTTCCAACCATCATATCTCGCCGAGATTCAGATCTGGTTGGTGTCAGAATAATCTAGAATCATCGAGTCTAGAAAGAAAGATGAAAGTTTGCAACACAAACCGACGAGATGATGTTGCGTGATTCTCGAAATGAACTACGATAGCAAGCTCCAAAACATGAGCTGGTTCTCGCTACAAACATGTGAACACGTTGTCCTGCATAAACATGGCCACACAAGAGTCTTATAAAAAACACTACCGAAGTTCAGAGGGAAACATCATCGAGGATATCAAGTCCTTGCATAAGTCTTGCTCTTAAGAAGGAACTTTTCCTTGAACAAATCAATCGCTGGCTTGGTGTGCTAGGAATACATATAGAATGAAGGTTGCAAGTCTTCAACCACGTATACTTCGCACGATGCATGAATGATTTGGGATGATTCCAAAGGAAGCAACATTGACTTTCTCGAATCCACGGCGCAACTTGCATCAAATGCACATGAACTAGAGGAAGTCACTTACATCCTAACATATGCTTCATGAGCTAGCATGAACAAATGCTTTTAAAAAGAACTTCCAACACTAGCTTAATGTTCAACAAAATTAAGGAGAGGACAAGGATGTTGTCGATGGGCTCAACAACAATTCATCCCGGTTTTCCATGAAGATGGAATTCCATAATTATGAGGACAAGTGATAGCATTGGTCGACCCAAAAGATATAATGGTGTATGCTCGAGGAAAATCCACTGTAAGACAACATTACTTAACATCGTTATTCCGATTTGATTTGAGGATAGCCCATACTCAAATCAAAATTTTGGCAAGATAATAAGTCCAACAACCGATCACGAGGACCAATCGATGGGGATATCATCTTTCTTCAACACATATACAAGATATCCTTTAATATGAGCTAAGTCGACAAGCTTTTATCTTCCAACTTTCCAAGTTGTTGTTGCTTAACCAACCAGCTCAGGGGTATGCAACATGATTCTTGGAGAAGGGGGTGGTTTATATGAAACCAACTTGACCACGAGCTCAACATAGCGGTCAGGTGACAACCTGGTAATACTTCCGAGAAGATATTCGGAACATCACGAACCACCGGTATGTTACTAAGCTCGAGATCAATCTTGCTTTTCAGGGCAAGACGACATGATCAACAGAGCAAGGTTTGACAAAATCCTAACTCATTGATCGAAAAGTGCACCAGAAATAAGGACTAGGTTGCACAATCAACCTTAGGGTGACGATTCAATAATCAACACGCTAAGAATGAGGTTATCGTCCATTTAACTACCAAGCAACGGAGTTGCTAGGAGTATTGATTTCACACATCATGACTCACTTGTCAGCATTCCGGTGACAACAACACGGAAACCGAGGAATGAACAATGATGGCAAGAAGTATTATCGCCCAAGAATTCATAAGAGGTAGTGCAATTCTCATGACAATCCTGACATAACGATGGTAACACTCCAAGGTAGAACAGAGCAAAAGCTAGATTAGCAATTTGATCTCGCTAATTACAATTGCTTTGACCCAATCCTAGATATGGATGAGGTTCTCGAATTTGTTTCTCCTAGTCATTCGAATAGAATGGCTTGACGGACCACAAGAGTAATAGGTGTCAATGAACGAAGGCACGATACTCTTGACTAGCGCTTGATAGACGAAGGTCGAAAACAACTAAAGAGGAACAACTCAAAGGAACATATGATTTTCTCGAGTTGTGGATGCATAGGTTAATATGTCGAACCAAGTTCAACAGTTTCTTCCGATAACCCATGCGTAAAGGTAGAGCTGGCAGTAATCACAATTATGAATGGAGAACCCATCGAGAGCACTCTGCTAGATATTTGATCCAACCAACTTCGCCATAAGCGTTCATAGTATTTGAAGAGGGAAATACCACGGACCATCGAGAACTAATGCAAAGGTTACTAATAACCTAAAGGAACTAGCAAACACTATCAACACGAGGTAAGTGGAGTGAATCTTGGGTTCAAAACCCAGAATAGAATACCTACTACTAAATGGCATCACGGATGCTTTCAAGAATGGTGGCCGTAATCATCACACCGAACACAAAACATGGCTAGACTACTAGTTGATCCCCTAAGACACCTAGGGTCATAATAATAATTCCAACATATATGTCGAGGCAATAGAATACCTCAACTCAAAGATTTGGTGTGGTCAATCCGCCCAAAGGGACATCGACTAAGGAAGGGATTTTGCAAATGCTTCGACTATTTAGAAACCTCGATGACTCGGACAAAGATAACGGCTGTAAATGCTCAAAAGATTGGAGACACACTACGTAAATGGTGGCATAGCCAATTCAAGCACAATATCAAGGTTTCGAGATCAACATTTATGAACATACCGAAATAGTAAAACTGAACCGAGATTTGAAACTAACAATTGTATAAGTCTCGGATTAGTAACACGCCATCCCGATAGATAGATGAGAAAGCCTAGTTCTTAATCCCCGAGAAGAGAAGAGGATGACTCAGATCAAGGCCATGAGGTATAAGGAGTAAAAAGAGCCTTACGCTCCAACCCACAATCAATTCCCTTACATAACTAAAGCATTTCTAGACACAACTTCACCAGCTTTGGCTTGGTAATCCTACAGCAAATAAGCTCGATACCAAAGCTGTCAGACCTCGACTCAATGCCACATAGATCTAGCATGTAACACCTCATATCACTTTGCGCCTCACGCACGGTATTCCCACGGTGTCGCCACTTTGCCCGGGACCGCTTATGCTTTTGGCACACGATAAGATAGTGTCGCTAGCATCCATATGATAAGGAGCCCGGCTGACATGGCTAGTCAGAAACCCAAAGTGGCACAAACTTACAGGACAGCATCCATGACCCAAAGATCGAACGTGTTTGGTCATCACGAGTAAGTCCCGGCTGTAACACTGGCTAGCAGATTCGTGAACCGGTCAGAAGCGGCTAACAGACTCCTAGATTTAACGCGTGACATTTCTCAAGGATGCATACAGAACGAAGGAGGACACATGCCGCCAGCCTAAGTGTTCCGGAGCAAGAGTAAGCTACCATGGCTCAAGGAGACACTAGGAGACATTTCCGTAAGAGAGGCTACTAAAGATAAACAACTAGATAGTCGATCCCACACATACCAAGCATTTCAATAACATACACACAATATGCTCGATATGTGCAAATACAACATGGCATCACAACATGACTCTACGACTCAAGTATTTATTCAATAGGCCCGAGGAGCGAGATATTACAAACAGGGTCTCATGAC
The DNA here is from genome assembly GCA_021437245.1 of Aegilops speltoides. NCBI lineage: Eukaryota > Viridiplantae > Streptophyta > Magnoliopsida > Poales > Poaceae > Aegilops > Aegilops speltoides. The sequence continues at coordinate 15,814 of JAHHZJ010003967.1, read as the reverse complement.
CCAACATTCAGAGCATACAAGTCAATGCACAAGCGAAGCTATCATGTCCGGGTACGTACATCTACAAATGTAAAAGGCTTGAAAGCCCGACTATCTACTGATCTCCGCCGAGGGCACAAGATCGTAGCTGAGGTATCAAGCTAAACGTCAAGTCCACGTGAACTACTAGCGAGACCAAGTCTCTCTCGCAAAAACATAAAATAGGCAAACGTGAGTACAAATGTACCCAAAGAAGACTTACATCGTAACTAACTACATATGCATCATTATCAATAAAGGGATGGTGGAGTTTAACAAAGAGAAGCCAGCTTTGACTCGTGGCTATCCTAAACTACGACGCAATGTAACTCTTTGAGGTGGCACACGAGTCCACATATTCACCATATCAATACACCACTATGGATCCGCCTCCGCCTCCCCACGAGAACGCCATCCATAGCACTCACACTCATCTTATGATTTTAGAGTATCCACTTTCACTTGTCTATGAACTGTTATAAGCAACCCAAGTCCTTTACACGCAGACACGGCTATTCAATAGATCATATTAACCCCGCAGGGTGTACTTCTTCATACATGTTTCACCACTTAGCGCCCAGACACGACATGTGCTCGGCAGACTTCAAGCTTAAAGCCGACGTGGTGTAGACCACGACCTACCTAGACACTCAAGTCTCTAGTCCAGTTTATCGCCTATTTGGGTTCCATCTATGAGGAGTTCCGCCAAGTTTCGCCACAGCCCCAAACGATGTGAACAGGTTCCCGAGATACCAAACGGCATCCGGCACACCGTACACGACTATCTACCGTGATCACAGCCCACCCCTACGGCCAACATTGTCCACGGCCTCCAAAGAGGCTACAAACACCGTAAACTACTTGCAACTCCCGGACAGAGGACTAGGTGAATAAGAAGTCGAGCGGGTCATATTTCAGGCCCAATGTATGGTAGTAACTCAATCATGGATCACAAACACGTAACTCAGCTTCCTAAGGACGGCTTCAATGAGACAACCCACCATGTACTCCTACATGGCCTCTCACCGATACCTTTTACCAAATCGTGTTCACACACTTAGCTCACACACAATAGGACATGTTCACACACCTCCGATTCATCCTCGATGAATCGACCGACTCAACTCTAAGCAAGAGCAGTGCATGACAAACAAGCATGTATGAGTAGGCACAACAGGTTCAAACAACTCCTACTCATGCTAGTGGGTTTCATCTATTTACCGTGGAATGACAGTCATGCAAGGGATAAGGGGTTCAGCTACCGCAGCAAGTAATGTATGAATCGTTGTTGTCCTAATGCAGAAAAAAGAGCAGGAGCGAGAGAGTGGGATTTTATCGAATGAACAAGGGGTTTTGCTTGCCCGGCACTTCAAGATAGCATTGAGTCTTCATCGTTGTCAACGATCACAACGTGGAAACCACGCTCATCGAGAGGGGCAATTACCGCAAATCGAGAAAGAAACACAATCAATGCAATGCACAATATGATGCATGATCATGACATGGCAATATGTTGTGATTTGAGCTAATGCATCTAGCTATGATTTAAATGAAGTTGGTTTGAATACATGATCCAAATTCAAACTCCATATATGATTATTTAAATGCCTTTATTTGTTTTGTCCAAAACAGAGGACAAACATTGTTCAAACATGCATGAAAATGGTACAGATGGATTCCTTGGATTTTTCTGATAATTTTTCATATATAATTTATTTGATTTGGAGCTACGTTGATTTTATATGAATTTTAGAAGTTTTGGACATTTTCCAAAATATTAAATCATTTAAGATTTATTTAAATTCCGTAAAAGAATTATTGCGCCAAGATGACCTCATAGTGACGCTATCAGGTCAACGGGCGGGTCCAGGTCAAACCTGACCTGTGGGACCCATATGTCAGTGTCACAGTTAGTTAAGAGGGGGTTATCTGCTTAATTAAAAGATTAGGGGGTCAGCCCACCGTCGTTGTTAGTGGCTAATTAGGTTTAGTTAATATTTAACTAAAGTTAGCAGGGCCTGGCCCCACTAGTCAGCGACCCTGGGGGGGTCAAACTGTGGTCAGCCCCGGTCAAACTCACCGAGTCGACCGGGCGGCTCGTCACGCCGGCGAGGCCGTGGACGGCGGAGACGCTGGTTTCTCCTCCCATGACCAAATGGCCGGCGGAGGGCATCTACGCTGAAGTCGCGAACGCCACGATCCAATGGAGCAAGCGGCAGCGATCGGGTGGCCGGAGTCGCTGAACGAAGCGCGGCGGCGGCCGAGTTCGGGCGAGTTGGGAATGGTGCCGGAGGCACGGCGGGCAAACGGCTGGGTGCTACGGCCTCGGCGACGGGCCGAAGACGGTGACGCGCCGAGCGAAGCTGGTGGTTGTGGCCACGGCCACGCCATGGCCGGGCGGCGAAGCTCGCCGCGTGGGGATGGGGCTAGGGGCGAGAACGAGAGGGGCGAGCACAGAGAAGCAGCAGGGCTCACAGCGATCCGCTCGAGGCGAGACGAGGCCGGGGAGCGCCGGAGGCAGCACAGGTCGCCGGAGATCCGGGCGGCCAAGGTAGAAGACGACGATGGTGGCGACAAGCAGCAGGCCTCCGCGCCTGTAGCTCGGGTGGAGAGGAAGAGGAAGATGCGGCGGAGCTTTGGGACGCTGGAGGGGAGGCGGTGGGTGGCTGGCACACGGCGGCCACGAAGGGCGGGCGGCGGCCGCCTGTGCAGGAGCGGGAGAGAGCAGAGGAGGGGAGAGGGTGCCGCGAGTGAGGGAGAGGAGCGAGGGACACGGGAGGCTGCGTGGCGCCGCAGAGAGATCCAGAGGGCGAGGAGGCAGGCAGGGTGGAGGTGGCTCATGCTGCACACATGGGGCCACGCCGCCTCCTGCCCACCGGGCGCGAGGAAGACGACAAGGGGGTAGTGGAGATGGGCTAATGGCTTCAAAGAAGAAGTCAGCATGTGGGCTGCAGTAAAACTCTCTCTCTATTTTCCTTTCTGCTTTTCTATTTTCAGAGTTTGTTTTGATTTAGTTTTAGACACTAAATCATTTTTATAAATTCTGTAGGTTTTATGTGGCTTGCTAAAATATATACAAAGCCACTCACAAGCTTCCGTAATTATTGGACATATATTAATTATATATAATTTATATATCCAATGCCAATAGTTATTGTATTTATTTCAAAGGCCCAAAATAATTAACTCGAGATACCAAAAATATTGTTTTGAGTTTTACCTCCTTGCAATATTTTCAGGGACTAAGAGGAACATTTACTTGGACTTCTTGAGAAGATTTTAATGTTGATCATTTTAGAAGGTTTCGAGGCTTTGAAATCCTCAATTCAAATTTCATTTGAATTAAAACATGATGCACACATGAGGGTCTAACCTAGTGCACAATGTAACCAGTGGATGTGACAGACGGATGGCATCAGAACATGTGGTTGTTCTCGGCCCGTCTGGCTGCCTCATCATGACGACGTCCGCCGACTCGCAAGCTACGCTAAGACAGGAGGCAATGGTGTCACGCGGTTGCCTCGGCGTCTGGCCGCCGCCACGGGCGACAACGTCCGCCGACTCGCGATTCGCTAAGACAGGTGGCAATGAGAACATGTTGTTCGGCGTCTGCTGTCGCTATCATGACGACGCCCGCCGACTCGCTACGCTAAGACAGGGCGGCATCAGAACATTGCAGTTGTTCGGCGTCCGCTGCCGCTATCGCGACGACGTCCGCCGACTCGCTGCTACGCTAAGACAGGGTGGCTATGGTGAACACGAAGCGTTCGGCGTCTGCTGCCGCTACCGCAACGACGCCCGCCGACTCGCGATACGCTAAGACAGGTGGCATGGTGTCACAGGTTCGCCTTCGCCGCCACCGCCGCTACCGCGATGACGCCCGCCGACTCACATTACGCTAAGACAGGAGGCACTGGTGTCACGTGCTCGCCTCGGCGCCCCTCGCTGCTACCGCGACGACGCTCGCCGACTCGCTACGCTAAGATAGGGTGGCAATGGTGTCACGCGAAAGTCTGGCGTCCGCTGCCGCTACCGCGACGACGTCCGCCGACTCGCTACGCTTAAGACAGGCAGCACTAGTGTCACGTGCTCGCCTCGGCGTCTGCCGCCGCTACCGCGGACGCCGTTCCGCCGACTCGCTAAGCACGCTAAGACAGGAGGCATGGTAAACAGTTGTTGTTCGGCGTCCCGCTGCCGCTACCGCGACGACGCCCGCCGACTTGGCGCTACGCTAAGACAGGTGGCAATGGAACACACGCAGTTGTTCGGCGTCTCGCTGCCGCTACCGCGACGACGCCCGCCGACTCGCTAAGCACGCTTATGACAGGTGGCAATGGTGTCAACACAGACGCCTCGGCGTCTGCTGCTGCTACCGCGACGACGCCCGCCGACTCGCTACGCTTAAGACAGGTGGCACTGGTAAACATAGACGCCTCGGCGTCTGCTGCCGCTACCGCGACGACGTCCGCCGACTCAAGCTACGCTTAAGACAGGTGGCATCGGTGTCACGGCAGTTGCCTCGGCGGCCCATCGCCGCTACCGCGACGACGCCCGCCGACTCGCTATGCTAAGACAGGTGGCAATGGTAATGCGTGTTGTTTCGACGTCTGCTGCCGCTACCGCGACGACGCCCGCCGACTCGCGCACGCTAAGACAGGTGGCACTGTAAACACGCACGCCTTCGCGGTCCGGCTGCCGCTACCGCGACGACGCCCGCCGACTCAAGCACGCTAAGACAGGTGGCATCAGGTAACACACGTTGCCTTCGGCGTCTGCTGCCGCCATCACGACGACGCCCGCCGACTCGCTATGCTAAGACAGGGTGGCAATGGTGTCACGCGGCTCGCCTCGACGTCTGCTGCCGCTATCACGACGACATCTCGGCCGACTCGCTACGCTTAAGACAGGAGGCAATGGTGTCACGCAGCAGCTCGGCGTCTGGTCTGCTGCTACCGCAACGACGCCCGCCGAGCCGCTACGCACGCTAAGACAGGAGGCAATGGTGTCACGTGTTCGGTGCATCCGCTGCCGCTACCGCGACGACGTCCGCCGACTCGCAAGCACGCAAAGACAGGAGGAAATGAAACACGCGGTTGCCCGGCAGGTCCGCTGCCGCTACCGCGACGACGCCCGCCGACTCGCAAGTACGCTTAAGACAGGTGGCATCAGAACACGTGTTGTTCGGCGTCTGGCTGCCGCTATCGCGACGACGTCCGCCGACTCGCAAGTACGCTAAGACAGGCAGCATGGTGTCACGCAGCTGTTCGGCGTCCGGCTGCCGCTACCGCGACGACGCCCGCCGACTCAGTACGCTAAGACAGGTGGCAATGAGAACACGTGTTGTTCGGCGTCCGCTGCCGCTATCATGACGACGTCCGCCGACTCGCGATACGCTAAGACAGGTGGCATGAAACAGATGTTGCCTGGCGCTGCTGCCGCTATCGCGACGACGCCCGCCGACTCACATTACGCTAAGACAGGAGGCATCGGTGTCACGTGTTCTCGGCGTCCGCTGCCGCTACCGCGACGACGTCCGCCAACTCGCGAGCACGCTAAGAAAGGGTGGCACCGTGTCACGCGGTTTCGCCGTCCGCTGCCGCTATCGCGACGACGACCGCCGACTCGCTGCTACACTAAGACAGGGTGGCAATGGTATCACGTGCTTTCGCCTCGCCGCCTGCCCCTGCTACCGCGACGACGCCGACTTGACTCAAGCTACGCTTAAGACAGGAGGCATCAGTGTCACGCAGTTCGCTCGGCGTCTGCTGTCGCTATCATGACGACGCCCGCCGACTCGCACGCTAAGACAGGAGGCAATGGTGTCACGTTGCTCGTTCGGCGTCTGCTGCCGCTATCGCGACGCGCCGCCCCGCCGACTCAAGCTACGCTTAAGACAGGAGGCATGAGAACATGTTGCCGGCGTCTGCTGCCGCAACCGCGACGACGCCCGCCGACTCGCATTACGCTAAGACAGGTGGCAATGGTGTCACGTGTTGTCTCGGCGTCTGCCGCCGCTACCACGATGACGCCCGCCGACTCGCTGCACGCTTAAGACAGGAGGCATGAACACAGCAGTTGCTCGGCGTCGCTGCCGCTACCGCGACGACGCCCGCCGACTCGCAAGCACGCTAAGACAGGTGGCATCAGGTAACACGTGTTGCCTGGCGTCCGCTGCCGCTATCACGACGACGCCCGCCGACTCGTTACGCTAAGACAGGTGGCATCAGTAACACGCAGTTGTCTCGGCGTCCGCTGCCGCTACCGCGACGACGTCCGCCGACTCGCCAAGCACGCTAAGACAGGTGGCAATGGTGAACACGCAGTTCGGCGTCTGCTGCCGCTATCGCGACGACGCCCGCCGACTCGCTACGCTAAGACGGATGGCATCAGAACACGTGCTCGTTCGTCCCGCTGCCTCTACCGCGACGACGCCCGCCCGACTCGCTACGCTAAGACAGGAGGCAATGGTGTCACGCAGTTGCCTCGGCGTCCGCTGCCGCCACGGCGACGACGCCCGCCGACTCGCGATTCGCTAAGACAGGTGGCATGAAACATGGTTGTTGTTCGGCGTCTGCCGCCGCTATCGCGACGACGCCCGCCGACTCGCTACGCTTAAGACAGGTGGCATCAGAACACGTGTTGTTCGGCGTCCGCTGCCGCTACCGCGACGACGTCCGCCGACTCAAGCTACGCTAAGACAGGTGGCATGGTGAACACGCAGTTGCTCGGCGTCTGCCGCCGCTATCGCGACGACGTCCGCCGACTCGCGACACGCTAAGACAGGTGGCAATGAAAACAGCAGTTGTTCGGCGCCGCTGCCGCGCTATCACGACGACGTCCGCCGACCACATTACGCTAAGACAGGAGGCACTGGTGTCACGCGCTCGCGCTCGGCGCCCTCGCCGCTACCGCGACGACGCTCGCCCGACTCGCTACGCTAAGATAGGGTGGCAATGGTGTCACGCAAGAAACGCTTCTGGCGTCTGCCGCATCGCGACGACGTCCGCCGACTCGCTACGCTAAGACAGGTGGCACTAGTGTCACGGCAGTCGTTCGGCGTCTGGCCGCCGCTATCGCGACGCGTCCGCCGACTCGCGCTACGCTAAGACAGGAGGCAATGAAACACAGCGTTGTTCGGCGTCCGGCTGCCGCTATCATGACGACGTCCGCCGACTTGCGTACGCTAAGACAGGTGGCAATGGTGTCACGTGTTGCCTCGGCGTCTGCTGCCGCTACCGCGACGACGCCCGCCGACTCGCTACGCGCTAAGACAGGGTGGCAATGGTGTCACACAGCATGCCTCGGCGTCCGCTGCCGCTACCGCGACGACGTCCGCCGACTCGCAAGCACGCTAAGACAGGTGGCACCGAAACACGCAGACGTTCGGCGTCTGCCGCCGCTATCATGACGACGCCCGCCCGACTCGCAAGCACGCTTAAGACAGGTGGCATCAGAACACACAGCTCGCTCGGCGCTGCGCCGCTATCGCGACGACGCCCGCCGACTCGCTACGCTAAGACAGGTGGCAATGGTGTCACGCAGTTGCCGACGTCCGCTGCCGCTACCGCGACGACGTCCGCCGACTCGCTACGCTTAAGACAGGTGGCATCAGGTAAACACGCGGTTGTCTTCGGCGTCCGCTGCCGCTACCGCGACGACGTCCGCCGACTCGCATTACGCTAAGACAGGTGGCACTGGTGTCACGTGCTCGTTCGGCGTCCGCTGCCGCTACCGCGACGACGCCCGCCGACTCGCTACGCTAAGACAGGTGGCACGAAGGTCACGCGGCTCGTTCGACGTCTGCTGCCGCTATCACGACGACGCCCGCCGACTCGCTACGCTAAGACAGGAGGCAATGGTGTCACGCGGCTGTTTCGGCGTCTGGCTGCCGCTACCGCGAACGACGCCCGCCGACTCGCAAGTACGCTAAGACAGGAGGCAATGGTGTCACGTGTTCGCTCGGCATCCGCTGCCGCTATCCGCGACGACGTCCGCCGACTCGCTAAGCACGCTAAAGACAGGAGGAAATGGTGTCACGTGTTGCCTCGGCGTCCGCTGCCGCTATCGCGACGACGTCCGCCGACTCGCGCACGCTAAGACAGGTGGCATCAGGTGTCACAGTTGCCTCGGCGGCCCGCTGCCGCTACCGCGACGACGTCCCGCCGACTCGCGCTACGCTAAGACAGGGGTGGCATCAGAACATGCAGTTGTTCGGCGTCTGCCGCCGCTACCGCGACGACGCCCGCCGACTCGCTACGCTAAGACAGGGTGGCAATGGAACACGTGTTGCCTCGGCGTCTGCTGCCGCTATCGCGACGACGTCCGCCGACTCGCGATACGCTAAGACAGGTGGCACGAGGTGTCACGTTGCTCGTTCGGCGCCCGCTGCCGCTATCGCGACGACGCCCCGCCGACTCACATTACGCTAAGACAGGGTGGCATCAGAACACAGTTGCTCAAGCGTCGCTGCCGCTACCGCGACGACGCCCGCCGACTCGCGATACGCTTAAGACAGGGTGGCATCGAAATAGCTCGTTTTCGGCTGCTCGCTGCCGCTACCGCGACGACGTCCGCCGACTCGCGTTACGCTAAGACAGGTGGCAATGGTGTCACGTGCTCTTCCCCGTCCGCTCGTCGCTACCGCGACGGTTACGCCCGCCGACTGCTAGCTACGCTAAGACAGGAGGCACAGTCGCACGTCTCGCCGCGTCCGCTATCGCGACGACGTCCGCCCGACTCGCTGCTACGCTAAGACAGGAGGCAATGAGAACACACGTGGCTTGTTCGGCGTCTGTCGCCGCTATCGCGACGACGTCCGCCGATCGCGCTACGCTAAGACAGGTGGCATGGTGTCACATGCAGTTGTTCGGCGTCTGGCTGCCGCTATCGCGACGACGTCCGCCGACTCAAGTTACGCTAAGACAGGTGGCATGGAAACACGCTCGTTTGTTCGGGTCCGTCGCCGCTACCGCGACGACGTCCGCCGACTCGCTACGCTAAGACAGGGTGGCAATGGTGTCACGCGTTCGCTCGGCGTCTGCTGTCGCTACCGCGACGACGCCCGCCGACTCGCGCTACGCTAAGACAGGTGGCACTGGTGAAACACGTAGTTCGTTCGGCGTCCGTCTGCCGCTACCGCGACGACGTCCGCCGACGCAAGTACGCTAAGACAGGGTGGCAATGAAACGTGGTGCTTCGGCGTCTGGCCGCCGCTATCAGACGACGTCCGCCGACTCGCTAAGCACGCTAAGACAGGGTGGCAATGGGTCACGCTGGTTCGGTCTGCTGCCGCTATCACGACGACGCCCGCCGACCAAGCACGCTTAAGACAGGTGGCATCAGAAACACGAAGAGCTGTTCGGCGTCTGGCTGCCGCTACCGCGACGACGCCCGCCGACTCACATTACGCTAAGACAGGAGGCATCAGTGTAACACGGTGTTGCCTCGCGTCCGCTGCCGCTACGCGCGACGACGCCCGCCGACTCGCTACGCTTAAGACAGGTGGCACAGAACACACAGCTGTTCGGCGCCTGCCGCCATCGCCGACGACGCCCGCCCGACTCGCTAAGCACGCTTAAGACAGGTGGCACGGTACGTTACGTGCTCGTTTTCGCCGCTGCCGCTACCACGACGACGCCCGCCGACTCGCTATACGCTAAGACAGGTGGCATCAAATGTACGGGTTGTTCGGCGGCCCGGCTGCCGCTATCATGACGACGCCCGCCGACTCGCTACGCTAAGACAGGTGGCATGAGAACACAGCGTTGTTCGTCTGCCGCTACCGCGACGACGCCCGGCCGACTCAAGCACGCTTAAGACAGGTGGCACGGCGTACAGTTGTTTCGGCGTCTGGCTGCCGCTACCGCGACGACGCCCGCCGACTCGCTACGCTAAGACAGGTGGCAATGAAACACGTGTTGCCTCGGCGTCTGCCGCCGCTACCGCGACGACGTCTCCGGCCGCTAAGTTACGCTAAGACAGGTGGCACGTGGTGTCGACGCCCGCCAGAGCCTCTTAAGTGGCAATCATGCGGCATCGCCGCCATCGCGACGACGTCCGCCGACTCAAGTACGCTAAGACAGGTGGCATGAGGTCACAGTAAGTTCGCGTCTGCCTGCTGTCGCCACCGCGACGACGCCCGCCGACTCGCACCGCTAAGACAGGAGGCACGGTGTCACACGTGTTCGTTCGGCGTCCGCTGCCGCCATCACGACGACGCCCGCCGACCAAGCACGCTAAGACAGGTGGCAATGGTGTCACGTGTTGTCTTCGGCGTCTGCCGCCGCCATCACGACGACGTCCCGCCGACTCGCTGCACGCTTAAGACAGGTGGCAATCGTGTCATACGTGTTGCCTCGCGTCCGTCTGCCGCTATCGCGACGACGTCCGCCGACTCGCAAGTACGCTAAGACAGGAGGCAATGGTGTCACGTGCTCGTTCGGCGTCTGGCTGCCGCTATCACGACGACGCTCCGCCGACCGCTACGCTAAGACAGGGTGGCAATGGTGTCACGGTGCCGTTCGGCGTCCGGTCCGCTACACGCGACGACGCCCCGCTCGACTCGCTTAAGACAGGGTGGCACTGGTGTCACGCAGTTGCCTCGCGTCCGCCGCCGCTCGCTAAGGTCACGACGCCCGCCGACTCCGCTAGCTACGCTTAAGACAGGAGGCAATGGTGTCACGTGCTCGTTTTCGCCCGCTGCCGCTACCGCGACGACGCCCGCCGACTCAAGCTACGCTTAAGACAGGTGGCAATGGTGTCACGTGCTTGCCTCGGCGTCCGCTGCCGCTACCAGCGACGACGTCCGCCGACTCCGCTACGCTAAGACAGGTGGCATGGAACACGCTTGTTCGGCGTCTGCCGCCGCTACCGCGACGACGCCCGCCGACTCGCTGACGACGCTAAGACAGGGTGGCACTCACATTTGCCACCGCTCGCTAAGCTACAGCGACGACGCCCGCCGACTCGCGAGCACGCTAAGACAGGGTGGCAGTGAAACAGCCAAGGTCTCGCCGCTATCATGACGACGTCCGCCGACTACCGCTAAGACAGGTGACGACGTCCGCCGACTCGCTATCACGACGACGCTAAGACAGGAGGCATCAGGTACACAGTTGTTCGGCCCTGCCGTCGCTACCGCGACGACGCCCGCCTCAACTCGCGATACGCTAAGACAGGTGGCATGAAACATGATGTTCTGCCTCGGCGTTGGGCCGCTGCCGCCATCACGACGCCCGCCGACCACATTACGCTAAGACAGGAGGCACTGTAGGATCGGAAGTATGTCTAGAGGGGGGTGATTAGACTACTTGACAACTTAAAATTTTGCCTTTGATTGGAGTGATTCTAGCAAGTTCACAATGATAACCAAGTCAAGTATCACCCTACACATGCAATTCTAGAGTTGTGGCAGCGGAAAGTAAATTGCACGATAGTAAATGAGAGGTGGAGAAGAGCAAACGCAAGTTGGAGACACGGAGATTTTTCTCGTGGTTCCGATAGGTGGTGCTATCGCCAATCCACGCTGATGGAGACTTCAACCCACGGAGGGTAACGGCTGCATGAGTCCACGGAGGGCTCCACCCACGAAGGGTCCACGAAGAAGCAACCTTGTCTATGCCATCATGGCCTACGCCCACGGAGGACTAGCCTTACTCGGGTAGATCTTCACGGTAGGCGATCTCCTTGCCCTTACAAACTCCTTGGTTCAACTCCACATCATGACGGAGGCTCCCAAGCGACACCTAACTAATCTAGGAGGCACCACCTCCAAAAGGTAATAGATGGGGTTGGTGATGATGAACTCCTTGCTCTTGTGCTTCAAATGATAATCTCCCCAACACTCAACTCTCCTCACCGATTTGGCTGTGGTGGAAGAAAGGATTGAGTGGAAAGCAACTTGGGAAGGCTAGAAATCAAGTTTCATATGGTGGGAGTGGAGCAACTTGATCTCAACACAAGGGTAGGTAGTTTTCTTCTCGTAAATGTAAGGTAGGAGTGGTAGTTCATTCTGATGGCTCTCCCACTAATGAAGAGGAGGTGGAGGGTATTTATAGCCTCCACATAAAATCCAACTGCTACACACATTTGACCAATCTCGGTCGACTCGGTTGACAACTCGGTGAGACCGAAAGTTCAAATCTTAGAACGTTGGGATTTTCGTGGATCGAAAATACAATCTCGCTAGTCCGATTCTTCCAAAGTCTAGGGTTTGCCAATTTCGTGGGACTGACTTTCTCATCTCGGTGACACCGATTTGAGTACGTATGTTACAAAGCTTGGCAACACCAATTTCGTATGACCGAGTTTGGAATCGAAAATCCGAGATTCTTAGGGTTTGGGTATATGGCCGAGGTGGTTCATCTCGTGTGACTGAGTTTGGAATCGGTGGGACCGAGATTACTTATGTGTTTATGTTGGAATGAAAGATTGCTCGATAGTTTGAGAGATAAATCACTAAGCACTTAGAGCAACCAGATCATCATCATAACCTCACCCCTTTTAATAGTATTGGCTTTCCTATGGACTCAATGTGATCTTGGATCACTAAACCAAAATGGAGTCTTGAGCTTTTGCCAATGTTTTCCTTAGCATTTTGAGGGGTCCACATCATCACCATTGCCATACCCATATCAATCGAACTTTCTCAAATATTCTCAAGAAATGATTAGTTCAATGATATATATGTTGTTATTAATTACCAAAACCACCCGGGATTAGTTGCACTTTCAATCTCCCCTTTTGGTAATTGATGACAACATATAGATCAAAGCTTCACAAATGATATAATCAATGAATAACATCGTCGCTTTGAGAAGTATGTGATAAGCAAGAGCTCCCCTAAATTGTGCATTATTTAAGATTTATGCTTGAATGCAAATGCACAATCGATTAGGATCATGGGTTACTCTTCCATGTCACATACATCTTGGTGGAGCGCACAAAATGATAAGAATGAATAACATGCACCCAATCACCAAGACATGAGCAAATGATCATACAAGATATGAATGGAATATGATAAGCATCAAGCACACATTAAGCACAAGATGATCAAGCACTCATCAAGATAGAGCAAACGAGTATCAAACACACGAAGTATCTCAAAGAACTCAAAAGTATCTCAAGGAAAACCGCAAACGAAAGAGCAAAAACGAGCACTCTCTCTCGAAGCCCTATGATCTATACACTTTTCCCTTTGGCAACAAGTTACCAAAAGTTCGAAGGTATAGAGCTAATCGCCACTGACTCACGGGCGGCTCCTCGCTCAAGGCCGATGGAGTGGAGATAGCTGCATCTCGCAAAGCTTCGCCAAGTCTGTGGAGCCGGAGGAGTGGATATCGGAGCTAGTGCCGAACCGATGGAGCTGTAGGAGGTGCTGGCGTAGTAGCCCTGGGTCCGACATCGAATAGCAGCTGATCCGGGCTTTAGGGCACCGGAGCAGCTGCTCATAGTCATCCCGACCATATCATCTTCCATCTCTCATGAGCTCGCTTTTCCTCTTAGCTTCTCGATGTCCGCCTCAAGCTTGTTGACGTGACTGCACTTCACCACCTTTGACGCCCAGAGCATGGAACTTATCTTCAACTATCCTCTCAAGGCTCTCCCGAGATCGCACTATGCTGGCCAAAGCGAGCTCAATTCTCTCGAGTGGCTTCAAGAAGTTGTTCTCGCAACGCCTTGGGCTTTGCTGCGCTTCCTTCTCACTTTTAGCTTGTTTGGCAGCTTCAGACTTAGCATGTCCTTCTACAGATGTGGGAGCATCCTCACCATCACAACCTCGTATCCTCATGTTCAAAGGCAAGGGCAAGTGGGGTCTATCCAATGTAGGTGTCCGTGCAAACTTGGCATTAATGAGCATCCTAATATGCGAGCAAACCCACACGATCTTCTTCTCGTCACCGTCAGTCCTCTTGATAGTCTCAACTATCGTGTCCATCACCTTAAAAGGTGTCTTCGATCTAGAATGTGCAGATGTTGATAGAATACCTCTTATCATGCGGTGGTCTCCTCGACTTAGGCATCAAAGTATGCCTCGTAATGGTGTTGGTGGTTGGGAGACCTGCTCAAGATAATAGATCAACCAAGCTTCCATATCTCAACATCCTTCTCTTTACCTCATTGTACATGTTCTTCATCGACTCATGATTTTTCTTCGAATGCCATACACATCAACATCATCATCCCTTGATACAGTGCATTCAGCAATGCTTCCATTCTTCAACAGCTTGAATGGAATCTCTTCTTCACATCCATACACCTCGCCATCCGATAGAAGTGTGCGTGGCATAGAACCGCATGATCATCTCATCATTCCAAGCAATACCGACCAACAAACTCGCAATCCCACAAGCAAAGAAGCTTTCATGCACATGTGGGAAGTAGTCTCGTGGTTTTCACTGCCGATGTAATCCTACCATATATCCGTGTCAAGAATAATTGGCTTCTTATCCATGAGCACTGCCTCATAAAAGTCTTGTTGCTTCTTTGTGTGGAATCTTGAGTCAATCGCCGTTTTTCTCCGGTGGCATATGGATCAACTTGCCTCCATAGCCCGAGACCTTTATCCTTCCTCTCTTTCATATTTTCAGCTCGAGGATGAGCTTCATTATGAACTCGCGCTTCGCTCGAGCTTGAGCAAAACATGTGCCTCATCATCCGATTCTCGCAGTGGCACGTTGTCCTTCTTCTTCTCTCAAGGTGTATGTTCCTCACAGCCTTCTTTGGCTTGGCAGCTGGTTTGGCTTGGGCTGCCTTTTGCTGGAGCTGATTGCTTAGCTTTTGTGGGTGCTCCGCCTCGATGGCATCTCCCATCAACTTCGCTTCGAGGAGGCCGAGGTGCTTCCTCGCCGTAATCATCATCATCGCCTTCTTCATGAACTTTCCTCTTCCTCTTGGAAGTTTTCTTGATCTTGCCGGAGGTTTCTACTTCCATGCCGAGCTTTTTGCAGCAGGATTTCGCCACCTTGCTTGTGCTTTTCTTTGACTGTCAGCTCTTGATAGCTCTTGGCAACCACTTGCCTTTTTGGCTTAGAAGTTATCTCCTCATCTCGCAACAAAGTCTCAATCCTCCTCATCGTAATTCTCTCTTCCCGCCCTCGTAGCAGCCGCAGTAGTCCACTTGGAGTGCTTTCTCCATCATCCTAAAATTGCTTTCTTCTCGACTTGTCACCGCCAGAATCTCAACCGCAACTCGACCTGTTCGACTGCTACTTCCATCGATATGACCGACAACCCGTGAATAGAATAGGTATAGGCGTAATAGAAGAGTTATCACAAACCGCAGAGGATTTTGCAAAAGAATGAGTTCAAACTTTAGTTTTAGGTTTTCACAGTATACATGTCGGTCCGACCGAAGTCTATAAATTCGATGAAACCGGTGTCTAAATGCACTACATACACCACTTTCGTTGGACCAAATGGGTTTCGGCCTAGCCGAGAGCACTAGGGTTTCACTAAATCTTCACTTCGGTTCACCGATTGCACAACTCGGTTTAACCGAAAAGCAAAGGTAATGGCCAGAGGCCAAATCGGTCATCCGAAATGTCGAATCGGTCACACCGAGATGTGTTCGCGGAAACCTAACCCTAAAATTTTCACTCAATTTTGTTCTATGATCTAAACGGCTGGATAGGGAGATCTCAATCTTGGCAAGAAACATGACAACACCTATCGCATTGAATCAGCGTTGAGCACGAGAGGGATGAAACTCACCCAATGCGGTGGAGTTTCACCACGGCGCAACGGCGCGATGAGAAGGACCGCTGACGGCGATGGAGACCCGCGCGAGGGCGCA
>JAHHZJ010003966.1:0-27113 GCA_021437245.1 Aegilops speltoides | reverse complement strand
GGTATAGTTGCACATAGGAGCTTCTCCAGCACACAGCCTTGCAAACAATGGAGGATGCTACAACACTTAGATGTCATTATGAGAGACTTAGGCATCCCCAAGAAAGAGTGTCAAATCCAAACGTGGTGGCCCAGATATTTGCCTTCTTAAGCATATCGACAATTCTTCCATGTGCAATGCATGCAATCCAGAGATCCGAGCATACCAGACCACTCTCTTGGTTCTGACAATGCCATGAGCCTTGCGGTGTCTTTAGGAGTTGGTTCTCTCAAGTAGTCTGGTCCAAACACCTTGACCACCACAGTAGAAAACCTGACCATGGCTTCGAGACATGTGCTTTCATATAGCCGGTGTAAGGGCATATTTATCCCGTAGATGTTTTGGTGATTGATGACAAAACTTTTGCGGACTAATCGTGTGCCTTGAGTTTCTCAGATACTTCATCACTAGGCACGAGACGATTCGGTGCCTGAGGGAGTCCTGGACTAGGGGGTGTCCGGATAGCCGGACTATCATCATCGGCCGGACTCCAGGACTATGAAGATACAAGATTGAAGACTTCGTCCCGTGTCCGGATGGGACTTTCCTTGGCGTGGAAGGCAAGCTTGGCGATACGGATATGTAGATCTCCTACCATTGTAACCGACTGTAACCCTAGCCCTCTCCCCGTGTCTATATAAGCCGAGTGTTTTAGTCCGAGGATCTAACAACCATTACAACAATCATACCATAGGCTAGCTTCTAGGGTTTAGCCTCCTTGATCTCGTGGTAGATCCACTCTTGTACTACCCATATCATCAATATCAATCAAGCAGAGTAGGGTTTACCTCCATCGAGAGGGCCCAACCTGGTAAAACATCGCGCCCTTGTCTCCGGTACCATCCGCCTAGACGACAGCCTGGGACCCCTACCCGAGATCCGCCGGTTTTGACACCGACATGGGTGCTTTCATTGAGAGTTCCTCTGTCATCACCGATAGGCTTGATGGCTTCTTCAAACAACAACGCAGTCCAGGTGAGACTTTTCTCCCCGGACAGATCTTCGTGTTCGGCGGCTTTGCAATCGCGGCCAATTCGCTGGCCATCCGAGCAGATCAAAGCTACGCTCGCCGATGTGTCGATTTGAAGCCTAAACTTCACGGCCGACATCCGTGGAGACTTGATCTTCGATGGATTCGAGCCACAGCCGAAGGCCACAGACCGCCACGATGGGCACGATTTAGCTCGCCATCGGACAAGACTCGAGGTCGCACATGGGTCCGCTTCACCCATGGTTCGGAGCCGACCGCGCAGACGAGGATGTGGCTGGACACCGCCGGGGCTGCAACTTCTACGGCGATGGAGCCGAATGTCGACCTTGTCCTTTGCAAAGCACGTGACTCGAGGTGCCGACTCTCGCCGGACTCAACCTCTCGCGCCGCTAATCGAATCCGACACGCCGATCATGGAGTTCACCATGACATCTTTCAAGACTCACCCTTTGGCGACATCCTCGAATTCGCTAAAGTATCTCTCGTTATCGAGAGCCTCGCCGATCAGGGTTAGGGCGGTTGGGATGCGGACGACGAAGAAATTCAAAGCCCACCCACCACCCACATTGTAGCCACTGCCGATGATCTAACCGACATGCTAGACTACGACCAAGACATCAACGGTATGGACGATTTACGCGAGACGACTAAGAACCAGCGCCACCGCACTAGAAAGCCACCTCAATTCATGATATATACATGGTGGACACCCAAAAGGGAGCGATAACGAGGAACAACGGACACGCAAAGGATAATTCTCAAAACAACCAAAACGGCGAGGCAAGCGCCGCCAAAGTGCCGCCGACAACAATAGCACTCATAATGACCCAGCCATAGAGCAGGCAAACCAAAGGAGCTACTTAACATGCAACCAAGCAACCATCCAAACAGATGAATCGATAATCAACTCATCCTCGGCGAAAACAACAGTCCAGACGATCTCACGCCGACACACCACCGAGCATAAGAACCTTCAAAAAGGCTTGTCGCCATCGCAAGAAGTTTGAAGAAGGAGAAACGGAAGCTCAAAACAACGGAAGACATACTCGAATGAGGTGGAGCAAAGTACTCAAGATCATGGACAAATATGGCAATAGCCACCAAACAAAGAGCTACCCAAGCGCAAGCCGCCGCCCGACCGACGAGGAGGCCGAGAGCCCCCACAATCAAAAAGCAAAGAGGTCGCCGAGGAGTCCTCGACTAGGGGTGTCCGGACAGCCGACTATCATCATCCGCCGACTCCAAGACTACGAAGATACAAGATTGAAGACTCGGCCCCGTGTCCGGATGGGACTTTCCTTGGCGTGGAAGGCAAGTTTACGATACGGATATGTAGATCTCCTACCATTGTAACCGACTGTAATCCCTAGCCTCCTCCGTGTCTATATAAACCGGAGGGCTTTAGTCCGTAGGACACAACATACATTACAACAATCATACCATAGGCTAGCTTTAGGGTTTAGCCTCCTTGATCTCGTGGTAGATCCACTTTGTACTACCCATATCATCAATATTAATCAAGCAGACGAGGGTTTTACCTCCATCGAGAGGGCCCGAACTCGGGTAAAACATCGTGTCCTCGCCTCCTGTTACCATCCGCCTAGATGCACAGCTCAGACCCCTACCCGAGATCCGCCGGTTTTGACACCGACATTGGTGCTTTCATTGAGAGTTCCTCCGGTCGCCACCGATAGGCTTGATGGCATCTTCAACCAACAACGCTGTCCGTGGTGAGACTTTTCTCCCGACAGATCTTCAGATTTGGCGGCTTCGACCGCAGTTAATTCGCTGGCCATCCGAGCAGATCGAAGCTACGCCTCGTCCGCCGTCGATTCGAAGCCTAAACTTCACGACCGATGTCCGCGGAGACTTGATCTTCGACGAACTCGAAGCATACCGAAGCGCCGCCACATCGCGGACGATGGGCATGATCTAGCTCCGCCGCTGAACAAAGGCCTTTGGCGGCCGCACATGAATCCGCTTCGCCATCAGTCCGAGCCGACGCTTCAGACGAGGATCGGTGGATAGACGCCACCATGGGCTTTAACTTCCACGGCGATGGAGCCAACATTGATCTTGTCCTCGCGAAACTCGTGGATTCCGAGGTGCCGGACTCAACCTCCCGCCGCCTACCAATCGATTCGGATTGGCGCCGGCTATGGAATTCACCGCCATGACATCTTTCTAGCACTCGCCTTTGGCGACATCCTAAATTCGCTAAAGTATCTCTCGTTATCGAGAGTCCTGCCGACTATGGCCAGGATGGTTGGGGTACGGACGATGAAGAAATTCAGAGCCCACCCACCACCCACTTTGTAGCCACCGCCGATGATCTAAGCGACATGCTAGACTATGACCGACGACATCGACGCTTATGGACGACGATGCCGAGATTTAACATGAACCAGCCACAGGCACCGAAGACCACCTCACATATACGATATATATGGTGGACACCCCAAAAGACGGGACGGCGAAGAAGCAGCGAGGCGCACTTTAAAGAAGCAGCCCAAACGCCAAGGCCAAGGGCGCCGCCTAAATCCCGCCACAACAAGAATGGAGATTCCGCACAGAGATAATAATACCCCGAGAGTGCCGAAGACAATCCCTCCAAAGAAGATTCAGCGCAGAGGATGTGGTAGCAAGCCCTCACGAGAGGGCGGCAAACGAAGAGGTCGAGGATCATAACTACATGCCTCCTCCAAGACGGCAAGCCTCAACGATGACGAATTGCTGCACTCGAGGATCCTGGCCGAACAAGAGCTTTTCAAACGCAGGCTTATCGCCACAGAAACAGCCTAAAGAAAAGCAGCAACAGCTTCAAGCTAATCAGACTCGCTGCCGATCGATGGACCGAGGTCCTCGCGTCAAGAGTATAAACTCAATGCCCTCCAAAAGTTACCTAAGACGCAAGCTGCTCCCCGATTAGAGGAGGAAGCAAACATACCTCAATCACCAGCAGACGATATGGTCGATCGACCACCCCGTGGTCGCGGATGAGAGGCATCCAGTGCCCCAGCCAAGACCGTGACTCGCATCGCCCAAAAGTACGGCCAAGAGGGAACGCTACGGACTTGTGAGACATATCGAGGACAAAGCAAGGCAATCCAGATCCATTTACGGATCACGTGGGCGCCCCACGACCCATGTTGAATACCGTCACGCCGGATACAATAACCCCGGTCGGGCCGAACATAGCATACAACGCCTTCGAGCTGCATCGTGATATTGCTCAATACAGAGGCGCCAGACACCCGCTTATGCTTCACCGACGAAGTAATGGATCATCAAACTCAAGGGTTTAAACCCAGAACATCGAATCCCACGATGGCACAACAGACCCGCGTTTGGATCAAGATTATCTTCTCCACATCCATATGGCCCGCGCGCACGATCTCCATGCCATCAAGTATCTCCCACTCAAGCTTAAAGCACCAGCTCGGCATTGGCTAAATAGCTTGCCCGCAGAGTCAATTGGTGTTGGAAGACTCGAAGTCGATTCTCGACAACTTCTGTGGCACGATGTGCGACCACCGACGCCGATGACCTAAGCCACATTATTCAGCAGCAGACGAATCGCCGCATAATTCGACACGGTTCTTGACAAAGAAAACCAAATCGCCGACCGTCCGGATGCAGAGGCCCTTGCAGCCTTCAAACATAACATCCGGGACGAATGGCTAGCCCGCACCGGGCAGAAAAGCCAAATCTATGGCAGCCCTCACATCATTAATGACCCGCTTCGGCGGGAGAGGACAGCTGGCTAGCCCGCAGAACAATCTCCATAAAAATTCCGCAGTCCGGATACTAAGGGCAACAACGGCAGTCACGCCGAACAAAACAAACGCCGATTAACGGCGACGATAAGGAGGATACGGCAATAACGCCGGATTCCGAGGCTCTAAACCCGTCACGGAAGAAGCCATTCAAAAGAACCACTCCGGTCCGTCTAATTTGGACCGAATACTGATCGCTATGCCGATACATGGCACTTCTGAAAAACCAGCCAATCACACTAATAGAGATTGCTGGGTGTTCAAGCAAGGTGTTAATCGCCAAAACAATGACAAGGCTAAATAGCGACGACGAGGAAGAGACCCGACCACGAACAATAGAGGATGTATGGGTTTTCCCCACAAGTGTGGACGGTGAACATTATTTACGGGACCCATATACCCAAGAGGGAGAGGAAACGCGCTAAGGGACGCCTATGCGATGGAGCCACGCCTCAAGTTCAATCCATGGTCCTCTTGTCCCATCACTTTCGATTGAAGAGACCATCCGACCAGCATACGCTTATGGCGGATTCGCCGCATTGGTTTTGGACCCAATCGCCGATGGATTTCACTCACGAGAGTCCCGATGGACGGCGGTAGTAGCTCAACCTGCTTTATCAGATACAAAGGCGCAAAATGGGCATAGACCCTCAAGGATTAAACCTACAAAGACGACCTTTAAAGGTGTCATACCAGTGTGGAAGCCAATTGCACAGCTCTGAACACCGAAGTGGTCTTCGGATCCCGACAATTTCCGAGCGAGGAGTTAATCTTCGACATAGTCCCGCTTCGCAGCGGCTATCACGCTTGTTCGGACGGACCGCTTGCTTGTAAAATTCAACGCGTGCCTAATTATGCATACCTCAAGCTCAAAATGCTAGGCCTCGGAGTCATCACGGTCAACGGAATACGGAACGCCCTCCGAACGGAGGAACATACAATGCTCTTACGCGTAAGTACAGAGCAGCCTCTTAAGGCATTTCGAGTCCGCCGTTAAACGCCGGATACAGCAAAACGCTACCAAGCAATACCAACTAAGACCACCGGCGCGATCGAGCATCGCCAGAGTAATGCGCCCCAACCTCGCCTCCAAGATTATCGCAAAATTACACTCCGCGACATTATTACGCTTTGGAGGTACCATGGGCACAGGAAGGGGCACGATCGAATGGACCCAGAGTGCGGTTCGACCACACCAGGGCTCGCAAGTGTGCCCCTTTTTATTTTATTTTTCTTCTTATGTACACAGACTCGCTAATCAGAGGCCTTGTCCGCGATGAACCCGCCGAACTCATGATGCAACAGTCAGTGACGGGAAGGCTGCATTTAACACTCGTGGTCTCAATTACGAGCATTAAATTCGATTATATACACCAAGTCCGCAGCTCACCCCGAGGGGGACATGTTTACTTAGTCCAAATCCCTTTGCTTATCGTGACTATTCTGTATCAGTCCGCATCCATAGCGCATTTTCTTTCATAAATAACGCAGCACCTTTTTTGATTGCAATTGCATTACCTTTTATATATATATATGCTCATTATATGACATCATGCCCAGATATTTTGATACGCCAATACGCCAGGGCTTCCGCTCCAAATTATGGTGTGATAAAGTCCTAACACTTTCATAAGTGTGGCACCTCAACTTATAGCATTATATGAATCGGCCCAATCATGTCTTGGGTCAATAGTTGGGTTTGCCCGCCCCACGCTTTTGGTGCCTTACGCCCGCTCGCGGGCTAAGGTGGCACCGGAGAGCCATCGCATTGCGCCTCGCTGAGCCGGGCGAGCGCCTCAAGGAGAAAGCTAAACCGACCGCATGATAAGGCGAGAGACTGTAGCTGTTCGAGAGGTTTTCGGTCCTAAAGACTCACGCCGCTTCGAAGTTCCGACACCGTCCGACGACGGCGTGATAGCGCCTCGATTCGGTCTTCCGATACCAGGGCTTCACTAAATTTAAAATTATAGAATTCTATGGCTAAGTGAGAGTGTTCAAGCACTATAAGTCCGGCTGTTTGTTCGTTGTGTTGAGCGCCCCCTAGATGGACCCAATAATGGGAACAAGAGTGCTCAAGTTTATCCCTAACACCCCAAAGACTGTGGGTTTGGGGCTGAAGCCAATGACTTGCCATCTCTCAAATTTTTAAACGGCCGCATGTAAGGTAATATTTTAAATTAAACAAGCGTTGCTTAACGCGACATGAACAAAGTTTCAGCGCATGTGATAATACATAACGAAGTTTACTCAAAGATTACATTTCGGGGCACTCATCTGCATATCGCTGGCTCCTTCAGACAGTTATATAATACATTTCGGCGTATGATACTCCTTGCCTTGGCGGTGGGTCCGTGAGAAGCTCCGCATCCAACCTGCCCTAATGCACCTTTGTGCGGGCGAGGGCCCGACGAGCACCTTCAATACAAAGCGAGCGCTGATGACATCCACCCAGGGCATGCATCCACCAGCCGCTGACGAGGCCAAAGTAGCTCCTGTGCATGACCTGCTCAAAGCCACAAACCGGACTATAAGGCCCTTCATGGCCTCCTCACCTACCTTAGGAGTTCGACCACCGCTTCACCGGTCGCTTGGGGCACTGGATGGCCGCCTCACAGCATCGAGACCGTAAGACCTTCTCCATCGAGCCCTCCTCGCCACGATAGAATGTGGCGCATCGATGCACTACGACAGATCCGCAAACGCCTCGAGAGCTCCGACGCGGTAAGTGTCGTAGTTTACATTAACATGCCTGCTTTGTATGAAAAATGCCTTACCCGCCGCTATCTTCTTTATATCCTCAACCTCCGAAGGGCTTTATGGGCCTCGCCTTGGCGGATTTGGCACTCGAGACGAGGCAAGCTCGACTCGAAGTCTTGAGTCGCGCCCAAACCCTCATGCTTTTCCATGAGAGCCTGGAGCTCTTGCCGAACTTCCGCCACCCGCGTTCTCTTGCTTCTTCGCTCGTTGCTCATGTCAAGATCATGCTCGCCACGGACACAGCCTCCTTCGTGGCTGCCACCTCGTTAGTGGCCCCGCAATACCCATATTATCCTTGTTAACTTTATTGCAACCAAAACCCTTTTTTATAAGGTAACTATTCAAAGTGGTGTTATTCACCTTCTTTGTCCTCAAGCTGCTTCTTCAAGATGGCCGAGCTCTCGCCGACCGCCGAGATCCTGCTTCAAGACATCGACCTCCGCCGTTAGTGCGGCAGAGGTCACCAGCGCAGCCCGCAAACCCATATTGACATATTTTAAGCAACCTCGATATATCTTGTTAGATCCTCATCCGCTTTTTTCTTTCCAACACGAACTCGAGCATCGTGGCTACCGTTTATGCGGTATTACATTACATAACTTTAACTTCGACCTCAAAGCTCGTTAAAGGTTGCTGCAGCTTCGTTAGCCCGCCTTAGCAAGTCGAATTTTTCAATCACCGCACTCATGATAGTGCGGTGTTCTTCCTCGATGGAAGCACCTTTTAAGCGCCCAACAGTTATCCGCGCCCGTTGACGGAGGTCGCCGTGTCACGGTCTTGCCCTTCCTTCGAAGGCCGCTGCCGACTATGGAACCACCGGGTTCCGGCGTAGAGTCCGCACAAAGTCCGGAGGCAGCTCGACGGGCGCCGGAGCCTCCTCCGATGGGTCCTCTCTCGATCCCACTCGCGCTTTCGCCACGGGGTAGTGGCGGTCGAAGTGAATCCACATCCGTGGGTTTGCGACCCGCTTGATGAAGCGGGAGATCATCATCGGCCGGACTACGACGTAATGCTGCGTTAGAAGGACACTACGCGCACGAAAGAAATTGCATATCAAGGATCCGGATATTTACGATCTTGCCGGACGCCCGCCCTTGAGGCCACTCATCCTCGCCACGGAGGTGTTGGCGAACTGTCCGGGGATAGTCCTCCTCTTGACCCTTCGCCTCCCCTATTGGGGAAGCCTTCCTTCTTCTCTCCTCCTCCGGAGAGAGTCCTCCTCCTCCTTGTTCGGGAGGAGTCCGCCTTGCCGTCGGACACTGACAAGGGAGCTTTTCGAGTCCCCGCGCCACCTTCTGGTTTTTCTCCGCACCACATGCGTGCCGAACCAGCAGCCCTGCTAAACGGGCGCCCACTGGTCTTCTCGCATGGGAGCCGGGCTGATAAGCTGCTCGGCCTTCTCCATCCATTCCTCGCCAAAGGAAAAGAAAGAATGAAACCTCTTAGAATCAATTCGATTACTACAAAGTGTCCCGTGAATGGGGTTGAATCACTCACCTCGTTAGTTGGATGTCACAGCTAAACCGCGATCTTCCGTCATGGATGCGGGGCTTGCACTTTAAACAAAGACCTCCACGCGCTTTCAGATGTTGTATCAAGAGCCCGCCAGCGCCTGGTGCTGTTCCGGATTAAACTCCCATAGATTGAATGCCCGCTTGGCATGGGAGAATCCGCGGATGAGCATGACTTGACCACGCCGACGAGCCCGAGCTTATTGCTCACCAGCTTCGATGCGTGCTCGAGTCCCGCCACCTCATTCGGATTGCCCCACAGAAGCCCTTTCTTCCAGAGGTGAGCTGCGGGGACGCCAGATCTAAACTCGGGGCCGCCACCATGTGGGCTTGCGCTGCTCGGTGATATAGAACCACCCCGATTGCCACCCCTTGACGGAGTCCACGGTGTCCTTCGAGCCAACGGACGCTGGGTAATTTGCCCAACATGGCGCCCAAGATTCCGCTTTGTGTACTCCTTCACAACCTTCGCTTGACGTTGAAGGTCTTGAGCCACAGTCAAGTGGGGCCGGATGCAGAGGAAGGCCTCGCACACCCACGATGAACACCGAGATGTTGAGGATGAAGTTCGCGCCAGATCGTGGAAATCCAGCCGAATAGAACATGAGCCCCGGATGAATGGATGGAGCGGAAAGCCCAAATCCATGGAGGAAGTGGGGAAGGAAGACGACCTCTCGTGAGGCCTGTGGTAGGGATGAGCTGCCTCTCGGGCAGCCGATGCCGATATCACGGAGAGGTATCCGCGCGCAGCTTGGTGATATGCTCCTCCTAACGGTGGAGGCCAGCCACTTACCTCCCGCCCGACATATTCGAGAAGGTCGAGGCGAGATGTGCGAAGCCATGCTGGAGCTTGAGTGCTGTGAGATGGATAAGCAAAGGAGGAAGAAGGCGAGGTGAGAAGGTAAACTTATCCCTTATATATAGGCGCATTTAAATCAGGCGCCCCCAACGGCCCGGTAAAATCGCTTATCTCCCAAACGCCACCATCAATGGCGCGTTGTTACCCATGTCCGTATTGATGAGAATCCTCGAATAAGGGGAACACGATCTCGCTTCGACAAGACGCGTTAAGAAACCGCCGCTAAACGTACGAGGTGGTATAAAGTAAAAACGATTCAAACAATGGCTTGGTAGCGTGTGATGTCACGCCGCATAATACGCCAAGATATTGACTAGTGTATATTTTATTCTCTACGGTGGAATGTGGAATATATTTTGCGAGCCGACACTATCCCGTGTTCATGATCTTCTCCGATTATTCAAGGGAGGAACCCGCCTTTGCAATGCCGAACATTATGCGCTACCGACTAATCGCTATTGAAGCCTCGGTTCAGGGCTACCGAGGGAGTCTCGACTAGGGGTGTCCGGACAGCCGGACTATCATCATTCGCCGGACTCCAAGACTACGAAGATACAAGATTGAAGACTCCGTCCCGTGTCCGGATGGGACTTTCCTTGGCGTGGAAGGCAAGCTTGGCGATACGGATATGTAGATCTCCTACCATTGTAACCGACTCTGTAATTCCTAGCCTCCTCCGTGTCTATATAAACCGGAGGGCTTTAGTCCGTAGGGACACAACATACATTACAACAATCATACCATAGGCTAGCTTTAGGGTTTAGCCTCCTTGATCTCGTGGTAGATCCACTCTTGTACTATCCATATCATCAATATTAATCAAGCAGACATAGGGTTTTACCTCCATCGAGAGGGCCCAACCTAGGTAAAAACATCGTGTCCCTCGTCTCCTGTTACCATCCGCCTAGACGCACAGTTCGGGACCCCCTACCCGAGATTCGCCGGTTTTGACACCGACAGCCGCCTGGCCGGATAGACAACCAGATGACAGGCCAAGAGCGGCAAACGGCGCCGCACATAAGCCGGCACATGACACGCATAAAGATACTCGCAAAACGGATGGCCCGGTCAGGTCCATTTATTTGCCAAAGAAGAGGGCCCTAGGAAGCAACACAACACGTCGAGTGTTCGAAGATAACGGCACACCTAAATACAGGGGCGCCGCACACCCACTATGTTTCACCGATGAGGTGCTGGATCACGAATTTCCAGCGGGGTTCAAGCCAGAAACATAGAGGCATACGACGGAACAACAGCACTCGGAGTCTGGATTGAGGATTACATCATGCACATACATATGGCTAGAGGAGACGATCTCCACGCCATAAATATCTACCCTCAAGCTCAAAGGGCCAGCTAGGCATTGGCTCAAAAGCCTCCTTAAAATACCATTGGAAGCTGGGAAGAGCTCGATGATGCGCTTAGAGCAAACTTCCAGGACTTATGTCCGCCTCCGGATGCGCATTTATTTAAGTCACATAACCCAACAGCCCGGAGAGTCAACAAGAATTTCGAACAGGTTCCTCACCAAAAGAACCAAATAGTCGATCGTCCTGACGCAAGCCTTAGCAGCTTTTAAACATAATGTCCGAGACGAATGGCTCGCAGACACCTCGCCAAGAGAAGCCGAGAACAATGGCCGCGCTTAACAAGTTCTCATGACCCGCTTATGCTGGGAAGACAGCTGGCTAGCAAGATGCAGACCAATACCCGAGTACATCCGAGATCGAGATGGAACGAAAATCGCGCCAGAAAGGACCAACGCCAAATAAAGAAAAGAGCCCAAAGAACATGGCGGTCAACGCCGGATTCAAAAGCTCACGGCCAAACAACAAAACACTGCCTCTTAAGGACGACAGGGACGAGCTATCCAACCTAAACAAAATTTTGGATCGGATATGTCAAATCCACAGTACCTCCGAGAAGCCTGCAAACCACACCCACCGAGATTGTTGGGTCTTCAAACAGTTCGCCGACTAACGCCAACACAAGGGGCTCGACGCTACCAAACGAGGATGACGACGAACCCCACCAGCAGATTGCCGGAAAACGAAAGACTTTCCCACAAGAAGTCAAAACAGTAAACTCACTTCATGTGATAATACAGAACAATAGCGCGGCACCCGCCAAAGCACGTGTCGCACGGTCAACCCCAATGAACCTTGAGATTGATGTCAAAACCAATTACTTTCACCATCTAGACTATTCCGTATATTCAAACGCAGATGGACTCGCTTCGATATTGATCCTATAATCGACGGACTACAATTACACAAGTCCTAATGGATGGCGGCAGCGATTTAAACTCGCTATATCCGGACATTAATCCGCAAGTTGGGGATAGACCCAACTAAATTCGCCATAGCCGCACTTCCTTCAAAGGAGGACGCCAGCCCTTACGCCAACCGCACGGGCTCTTACATTACTAGAAGTTGTGTTCGATCACCCGACAACTTCCGGCTACGTAAAAGCTAATCTTCATGTCGCCCCATTCAAAAGTAGCCATCAAGCACTATTGGGGCGTGAAGCTTTTGTCCGCTTTAACACAATATCGCACTACGCTGCCTCTACACTTAAAATGCCCGTCCACGCGCATCATCTCATTAAAAGGTCGTTTCAAGACCCCGGACACGGCTAGGCGAGTCCGATATAAATAAACTAGGTTTTAGCCGCACACCCTTCACAAGGGCTGTGCGTATGAGCAATAAAGAGCCGATAAAAGCTCAACTTTATTCATTTATTCATACTCTGTTTTAAATACATTTTTCACACGATTTCTTTTCAAACTAAGTTCTCTCTTTACGATGAACAGCGTGTTACACCCATCCAGATACAAGACAACGGAGACACAGCAAAGCAGCGCAGAGGGACCCGCTGCAAGGATTCTTTTCAGATTAAGACCACGCGAAACCTTTTTTACCGCTCTTGTTGCTATACATCCCCGATTTTCACCATAACCAGAGAGGAGGCTAACGCTTTGGCATCGGCCGCATCGTGAGGATCTCGCATGTACCGGACACTAGGGCTTATGGCATTGATCTCGCTCATCATAAAGACCGAACACCTCGTGGAGTGTTCGCATCTCGAAAGTTAGGCCTTATATGCATCAGCTCCAATCATGTCTTTGGTCAAATGTTGGGTTTGCTCGCCCTCGTGGTTTGTCAGCCTTTACGCTCAGATCATCGCTAACGCGCACTAGGAGAACTATCGCGACAGCCTCGTTCGCCGGGTGAGCACCTCAAGAGAGAAAGCCGAAAACCGATCATTATGATGTAGCGAGACCGTCAACCACTCGACGACTTCGAATGTTTAGAATTCTCCGCTTAACGGGACCGCTTCCTGTCAGCACACACGCCGCCCAAATCGAGAGCGTGTGCCCTAGGGCTATATCGTAGTCCCCGCCTTCAACTCCTATGGCTAAGTGAAAGTGATAAAGCATTATAGTCCGTTGCCTCGCTTGTTACGCCACGACCTCCTTCACAGACCAAGACATTGATTATGTGAAAATGCGCTTATTTCAAGAAACACCCCGCACTATGTGCGTGGGGGTGAAGTCAAGACTGCCATCTTTCAAAGTTATACACAACTATACATTAACGGCAACACAGAGATATTTCAATACTTGAACGCACAAGTACAAAAAGCGCTTATATTATAAATATCGCTTTTACAAACCATAAAGATCATTTGAACATGACATTTTTTGAGCATCGCGATTTATTACACGAGCACCACGCAGAACTTCCCCAAAATAGTGCTCGTGGGTAACCGCTCGTCCAACCCCGGTTGCAACATCGGTGGCATCCATCTCCGCCCAAGATGTCTTCACATAGGCGAGGGCCATCCGCACCTCTATGCAGGCCGACCGCTTATCGCTTTTATATGCGTGCACCGCCCCAAGGAATTAGCTGCAATAAGTCAAATAACTTCTTCGCATGGGCCTATCCGCCAGACATGAGCCACGATATCCGCCATGGCAAGTCCGACAATCTATTCAGCTCAGCCCACTCAGCCAACCGATCACCAATGAAGTGAACGCCCGGATGTGGAATTGAGACCAAAAAGCTCTTTCGCCTCGCGTGATCCTTTTGACTTCGAAGTGCACAACAAAGATCCGCCGCACTCGCCGCTAAATCCATATAAGGATCCTCCGACCCCACAACTGGCCAAGCCGAGCATACTTCGGATTCAGAACCTCTCACAGAAAGCGTAAAGGGCTCGCCAACAGAATATCTCCGCTTGACGCAGCTCCTCCTTTATAGCCCTCATTGCGTAACGGGCATCCTTGGCTTCGCGTGGCCTTCTCAGTCTTCTGTTCGCCGGGCTTTTTTTTCAAGAACCTCATAGTGGTCGGTAACATCTTTCACCTTCACGGCCATTTCGCCATCTCTTCCCTCGCCGCAAGGAGCAGCCCTTTCGCTCCCAGCTCTTCGCCACCTCGAGGCAGCCAAGATCACTCCTTCCGCCTGCTTCCTTGGCTCGAAAAGTTCTCATCAAGGTCCTCCACAGAAGCAAAGACCATCCGCATTAAGCACACATGTTGTAAGGATTGGGCTTCAGCTCCTTTACTAGGTGACCACGGAGAAACAACCTACCTTGTGACTCGCTGTCGCTATTGACTAGCGCGATGTCCGCGATTCAAGAACGCCGAAGTTGCCGCTTAGTTCGGCATTCCATCAGTCCGCTAGCCATCGACTATCCGCCACCTGCATAGGAAAGGCGAAAATTAATACCTGCATTTTGATCTCGCATCACGCCGCTTCCGACAACATACCGAGTCTCAGGGCTACTATCTATACAGTATGGCGACTTTATGTAAAACTGTCAAGGTATGTCATTTTACGCATTCTCAAACCCCGCCAAAAACTTCCGACGATTATGCAACTACTTTCGGGCGGACGAAATTCTTCCAATCACCATACTCACCAATGTACGGTGACCTTCGAGATAGACGCCTCAAGCAGATCCTTCAGTCCCCTGCCGACACCAGCTTGGTGCCGAACTCCGCCCTCGCTGACTCGGGATACTCTCGAGGAGTCCTCGACTAGGGGTGTCCGGACAGCCGGACTATCATCGCCCGCCGGACTCCAAGACTACGAAGATACAAGATTGAAGACTCCGCCCCGTGTCCCGATGGGACTTTCTCTTGGCGTGGAAGGCAAGCTTGGCGATACGGATATGTAGATCTCCTACCATTGTAACCGACTGTAACTTCCTAGCCTTCTCCGTGTCTATATAAACCGGAGGGCTTTAGTCCGTAGGACACAACATACATTACAACAATCATACCATAGGCTAGCTTTAGGTTTAGCCTCCTTGATCTCGTGGTAGATCCACTCTTGTACTACCCATATAATCAATATTAATCAAGCAGACATAGGGTTTTACCTCCATCGAGGGCCCAACTCCGGTAAAACATCGTGTCCCTTGTCTCCGTTACCATCCGCTTAGACGCACAATTCGGGACCCCTACCCGAGATCCGCCGGTTTTGACACCGATATTGGTGCTTTCATTGAGAGTTCCTCTCGTCGCCACCGATAGGCTCGATGGCATCTTCAACCAACAACGCTGTCCAAGGTGAGACTTTTCTCCCGGACAGATCTTCAGATTCGCGCATCGCATCATGGGCTAATTTACTTGGCCATCCGAGCAGATCGAAGCTACGCCCGCCATCGTGTTAGATTCGAAGCCTAAACTTCACGGCCGACGTCCGCGAAGACTTGATCTTCGACGGGCTCGAGCCACAGCCAAGCTGCCGCAAGATGTTATAATGGGCACGATCTAGCTCGCCCAACAATGTGCCTTTGCGGTCAGACAAGAATCCGCCTGCCCTTAGACCGAGCCGATCGCCAGACGAGGACCGTGGTTGACACCGCCGGGGCTCCAACCTCCACGGCGATGGAGCCGAACACTACCCTTGTCCTCACGGCTCAGGACTCCGAGGTGCCGGACCTTGCCGACTCCGACCTCCCGCCGCCCGCCAATTGAATCTGATTGGGCGCCAGTTTGAATTCACCGCCATGGACATCTTCCAACACTCGCCTTTGGCGACATCCTAAATTGCTAAAGCATCTCTCGCTATTCGAGAGTCTCGGCCGATTATGGTCTGGATGGTTGGGATACGGATGACGAAGAAATTCAGAGCCCACCCACCACCCACTTTGTAGCCACTGCCGATGATCTAACCGACATGCAGACTACGACCAAGACATCGACGCTATGGACGATTTATGCCGAGACTTAACAGAACCAGCGCCACAGGCACTAGAAGACCACCTCGCCATACGACATATACATGGTGGACACCCCAAAAGATAGGGACGGCGAAGAAGCAGCCGGAGGCAGATTCCTTAAAGAAACAGCCCAAGCGCCATGCCAGGCCGGGCCTTTAAATCCCGCCACAAAGAAGAATGGAGATTCTCGCACAGAGATAATAACACCCCGTAGAGTGCCGATGACAATCCTCCAAAGAAGACTCAAGCAGGAGGATGCGTATAAAGCCCTCTCGAGAGGGCGGCATAAAGAGGTCGAGGACTATAATTATACACCTCCTCCAAGACGAGGCAAGCCTCAATGACGATTTAATTTGTCGTGCCCGAGGATCCTGCCGAACAAGAGCTGCTTTCAAACGCAGGCTTATCGCCATGGCAAATAGCCTAAAGAAAAGCAGCAGCAGCTTCAAGCTGATCAGACTCGCTGGCCGATCAATGGACCGAGGTCCTCGCGTCAAGAGTATAAACTTGAACGCCTCCAAAAGCTACCTAAGACGCAAGTTGCTTCCCCGACTAGAGGAGGAAGCGCATATACCTTCATCACCAACAAGACGATACGCGCATCGACCACCACGTGGTCGCGACAGAGAGGCATCCAGTTCCCTCAACCAAGACCGCATTCTCGCATCGCCCAAAAGTACGGGTTAAAAGGAACGCCCAGACTTGCGAGACGATTGAGGACAAAACAAGGAAATCTAGATCCATCTACGGATCACGAGGGCACTTTACTTACCATGCATTTAATACCGTCAGACCGATACAAATAACTCGCCGGGTTAACACAGATACAACGCCTTCGAAAGCTGCGCCGTGATATTGCTCAATATGAGGCGCCAAGACACCCGCTTATGCTTCACCGACGAAGTAATGGATCATCAAACCTCAAGGGTTTAAACCCGAAACATCGAATCCTACGATGGCACAACAGACTTCGCGATTTGGATCAAGATTATCTTCTTCACATCCATATGGCCCTCAGCCGACGCATCTCCATGCCATCAAGTATCTCCCACTCAAGCTTAAAGGACCAGCTCGGCATTGGCTCAACAGCTTGCCCGCAGAGTCAATTGGTGTTGGGAAGACTCGAAGCCGCATTCCTCGACAACTTCCTGTGGCACCTATGTGCACTCACCAGATGCCAATGACCTCAACCACATAATTCAGCAGCCAGACGAATCGCCGTATACTCGACATGGTTCTGACAAAGAAAACCAAATCGCCAATTGTCCGGATGCAGAGGCCCTTGCAGCCTTCAAACATAACATCCGCGACGAGTGGCTAGCCCGCACTGGGACAGAAAAGCCAAATCCATGGCAGCCCTCACATCATTAATGACCCGCTATGCTGGAGAGGATAGTCGCTAGCTCGCAAAGCAACAACCTCAAGAAAATTTTGGCAGTCCGGATACTAAGGACAACAATGGCAGGTCACGTTGAAGCAAAAATAAACGCCGTGATTAACGGCGATTTACAAGGAGGATACGACAGCCAACGCCGGATTCCGAGGCTCTAAACCCGTCAATGGAAGAAGCCATTCAAAAGAACCACCTCGGTCCGTCCTAATTTGGACCAATACTCAATCCGTTATGCCGTATACATGGCACTTCGAAAAGCCAGCTAATCACACCAACAGAGATTGCTGGGTGTTCAAGGCAGTGCAAGTTAATTGCCGAAAACAATGACAAGGCTAAACAAATGATGACGAGGAAGAGACCCGACCAACAATAGAGGATGTAGGGTTTCACAAGTGCGGACGGTGAACATTATTTACGCAACCCATATACCCAAGAGGGAGCGGAAGCGCACTAAGGGACGCCTATGCGATGGAGCTAACGCTCAAGTTCAATCCATGGCCTCTTGTCCGATCACTTTCGATCGAAGAGACCATCCGACCAGCATACGCCATGGCGGATTTGCCGCATTGGTTTTAGACCCAATCGCCAATGGATTTCACCTCATGAGAGTCCCGATGGACGGCGGCAGAGCCTCAACCTGCTTTATCGATACAAGGCGCAAGATGGGCATAGACCCTCAAGGATTAAACCTACAAAGACAACCTTTAAAGGTGTCATACCAGGTGAAGCCAATTGTATGTGCTCGCCACACTTGAAGTGGTCTTCGATCCCGGATAACTTCCGGCGAGGAGTTAATCTTGACATAGTCCCGCTCAGCAGGGCTATCATGCAATCGCTTTGACAAACCGTGATTTGCAAAGTTCAATGCGTGCCGCACTACGATACCTCAAGCTCAAGATGCCAGCCCTCAAGGATTCATTACGTTAACGGAACACCAAACGCCTTCTCCGAATGGAGGAGCATACAACGACTCTCACGGGCGGAAGTACAAAGCAGCCTTTTAAGGCATTTTGAGTCCGCCGTTAAACGGCCGGATATAGCAAAACGCTACCAAGCAATACCAACCAAGACCACCGCACGATCAGAGCATCGCCAGAGCAATGCGGCTCCTAACCCCGCCTCGCATGATGGCAAGAACAACCTCCACGCACATCATTACGCTTTGGAGATACCATGGGCGAAGGGCACGATCATAATGGACCCAAAGTGCGGCTCGACCACACCAGGGCTCGCAAGTGTGCCACTTTTTTTATTATTTTCCTTCTTTGTATACACAGACTCGCTAACTAGAGGCCCTGTCCAGCCGTGAACCCGCCGAACTCACGATGCAACAGCCGTGAAAAAGAAGATCACGCATTTAACACCCTGTTTGGTCTTAATTACGAGCATTAAATTCGATTATATACACAAAGTCCGCAGCTCATCCTCGAGGGGGACATGTTTAATTAGTCCAAACTTTGCTTATCAAGACTATTTGTATCAGTCCGCACTCATAGCGGACTTCCTTTAATAAATAATGTAGCACTTTTCGACTGCAATTACATTACTTTTTATATATATATGTTCATTACATGACATCTTGCACCCGTATATTTTGGTACGTCCAAATACACCAGGGGCTTATGTTCCCCACATTATGGTGTGATAAGTCCGAACATTTTCATAAGTGCGGCACCCCGAACTTATAGCATTATATGAATCGGCCCCAATCATGTCTTGGGTCAATAGTTGGGTTTGCCCGCCCCATGTTTTGGTGCCTTACGCCCGCTCTGTTGGCTAAGGTGGCACTGGAGAACCACTGCGATTGCGCCTTGCTGAGCCAAAGCGAGCGCCTCAAGGAGAAAGCTAAACTGACCGCATGATAAGGCGAGACTGGTCGCTGTTCGAGAGGTCTTTTCGGTCCTTAAAGACTCACGCCGCTTGAGCGGTTCCGATAATGTCCGATTTACGTGATAGCGCCTCGATTCGTCTTCCGAATACTAGGGGCTTCACCAAATTTAAAATTATAGAATTCTATGGCTAAGGAGAGTGTTCAAGCATTATAAGTCCGTTGCTTTGTTCGTTGTGTTGAGCGCCTCAGATGGACCCAAAATGGGAACAAGAGTGCTCAAGTTTATCCCTAACACCCCAAAGACTTATGCTCGGGGCTGAAGCCAACGACTTGCCATATCTCAGATTTTATAAATGGCCGCATAGAAGGTAATATTTTAAATTAAACAAGCGCTGCTTAAGGAGCATATGAACAAAATTTTCAGCGCATGTGATAATATATAGCGAAGTTTACTAAAAATTACATCTCTAGGGCATTCATCCGCAATATCGCGGGCTCCTTCAGACAATTTTATAATACATTTCGGGCGGCGATACTCCTTGCCCGTGGCGGTGTCAGCTGAGAAGCCCGCATCCAGCCGCCCTAATGCACCTTTTTGTGCGGCAAGGCCCGACGAGCACCTTCAATATCGGGCGGAGCGCTTTGATGACTTCCACCTGTGGGCACGATCCACCAGCCACCGCGACGAGGCCGGTGAAGCTCCTCAGCATGGCCTGCCCAGCCACAAATCGACTATAAGGCCCTTCATGGCCTCCTCGCCTACCTTGTGGAGTTCGACCAGCTGCTTCAACTGGTCGCTAGGGGCACCGGATGGCTGGCCTCAGCAGCATCGAGACTAGAAGACCTTCTCCGCTGAGCCCTCTCGCCATGGTAGAATGCGGCGATCGGACACACCGCGGGCAGATCTACAAACGCCTCGAGAGCTCCGAATGCGGTAAGTGTCGTAGTTTACATTAACATGCTTGCTTTGTATGAAAAATGCCTTACCCGCCGCTATCTTCTTTACATCTTCAACCTCCTCAAGGGCCTTACGGCCTCGCCTTGGCGGATTTGGCACTTTCGAGAGCCGAGGCAAGCTCGCACTCGAAGTCTTGAGTCACGCCCAAGCTCTCATGCTTCCATGAGAGCCCGAGCTTTGCCAGATTTCCGCCACCGTGCCTCCTGCTTCGCCCGCCTGCTCCACGGCAAGATCAGATTCGGTCACGGACACAGCCTCCTTCGTGGCTGCCACCTCGCTCATGGCCCCCGCAATACCCATATTATCCTTGTTAATTTTATTGCAACCAAAGTCCTTTCTCAGTAAGGTAACTATTCAAAGTGGTGTTACTCACCTTCTTTGTCCTCGAGCTGCTTTGGCTTGGCCGAGCTTTGCTCGACCGCCGAGATCTCGCTTAACGCACCGACCTCAGCAAGCGGCAGAGGTCACAGAAGAGCCCGCAAACCCATATTGACATATTTAAAGCAACCCTTGGCCTCCGGCTTTTGCAGTCCTTTCTCCCTTGGAAGGAGGGATTCTCGATTCTTTCTCAAAAGCCTCCTTGGTAGAGGCGTAGTTTCTCCGTTTCTCCCTTCGCCTTCCTCCTCAAGGCGAACCTTTAGCATCCTGACCAGCAAGGATCCGCGCGTCTCCGGAGGGGGGCCGGACATCAGACGGGCTCGCTGGCGCTTACCCACTCCTATTCAAGAGACGATTGGTTAAAAGGCAAATTCAAGAAGGCGAAACGAACGGTGTGTCCGGACGCAGGCCACTTACCCGAGCATCCGGTGATTGCAGCTTAGGCCGAATCTCGGTCAATTCCGACACATTTCTTGTGATCCAAGAACAATTTATACATCTCCACGGGTGTCGCACTCCATGAAGTGTTGGAGAGCTCGTGGGCCCTCCGGATTGAATTCCCACAAAGTGAGGGGGGCGACGCTGCAGGCGTAAGACGCCTAATCAGCATAACTCGCATCACTACGACCAGATTGATCTCTCTCTTGAAGTCTCCAATCCGCCCCGCAAGAGGGGTACGCCCTTGACGGCCCCCGCTGAGCCCTTGGTCGACCCACGACATCACCGCTATGGAGGGCCCGAGCGAAGATGGGCGGCGGTTTCGCCACGCCCCTAGGAGCGGTAATATAGAACCACCTCTGCCACAAGCTGAGCTCCTCCGAAAGAGCCTTCGCCATGGAGCATCGGGCCCTTCGCTACAACCGCCACAAGACTTCGCTTGACGCCGATCATCTTCGCCCACGCTGAAGGTCTTGAGCCACAAACCGGCGGGGAGAAGTGGAGGAATGCTTCGCAGACGCATTTATGAATGATGAGATGTGGAGGATGGACTCGAGCCAGTCATGGAATTCCAACCCGTAGTAAAACATGAGCCCTCTCACAAAAGGATCCATCGGAAGCCTAAACCCCGGACGGAGGTGAGACACAAACATGACGCCTCGCCGGCTTGGGAGTGGGAATAACTTGCCCTTGGACGGCAACTCAGGCGAAATCTCGCAGTCGTACTGCTTCTTCAGCTTTTAGCACGCCCTCTTCCGTGACGGAGGAGGGCATCCACCGCCTCAGAGGTCGGAGCCGACATTGTTGAAAGTCCGAGACGCCGAATCTAGGGCTCGGGTGTTGGAGCTCGGCAGAGGCAGATTCGATTGAGTGTTGAAGAAAAGAAACGTGCCTTGGTCCCATTATAAAGAGGAGAATACCAAGAGCCGCCCCTGCGGACCGCTTGGGGACTCACCTTCGATAGAGGAGGCGTGGCAACGAAAGCACGGTTGGGTTACCCACGCCCATATTGATGGGAATCCAGAATAAGGGGAACACGATCTCGCTCGACAAGACGTGTTAAGGAATCGCCGCTAAATGCGCCGAGGTGGTATAATAAAACGATTCAAGTAAAGCCTTGGTAGTGGCGTGATGTCATGCCACGAAATACGCCAGCAGATTGAACTTGTGTGCATATTATTCTCTACGGTGGTATGTGGAATTTATTTTGCAGAGCCGCACACTATCCCGGTGTTCACAATCTTCTATGAATTATTCGGAGGAGGAACCCGCTTTGCAATGCCGAACAATATGCGCCGGACTCATCGCCATTGAAGCCTGGTTCAGGCTACCGAGGAGTCCTCGACTAGGGGTGTCCGGATAGCGGACTATCATCATCGGCCGGACCGGACTATGAAGATACAAGATTGAGGACTTCGCCCCGTCCGGATGGGACTTTCCTTGGCGTGAAGGCAAGCTTGGCGATACGGATATGTAGATCTCCTACCATTGTAACCGACTCTGTAACCCTAGCCCTCTCCGGTGTCTATATAAACCGGAGGGTTTTAGTCCCAGAGGACTAACAACCATTACAACAATCATACCATAGGCTAGCTTCTAGGTTTAGCCTCCTTGATCTCGTGGTAGATCCACTCTTGTACTACCCATATCATCAATATCAATCAAGGTGAGTAGGGTTTTACCTCCATCGAGAGGGCCCGAACCTGGTAAAACATCGCCCCCTTGTCTCCTGTTACCATCCGCTTAGACGCACAGCTGGGACCCCTACCCGAGATCCGCCGGTTTTGACACCGACATGCTCCCTGAGACTATTGAAGTCGGCGCTGTTCCCACGCTTTCTTTGGTGGATTTGAGTCGAGGAGAGCCGCACTATTAAGAGGGGTCCGCCGAAAGGTTTGGGTGGAATCAACACGCACACTTGTCCTACCTTTCCCTGCACTTTGGAGCATCTCTTCGTTATCCTAGTTGTGCCTAAATCGACGGGTTATCGCAGGTCTATGTAGTATCATAAGTATCGGCCGTAGTACCGCCAGGGTCATGGTAATACCGCCTTCCGAGCATTAGTACCGCGGGCTCCTGTGCCTAGTGCCGCCTGCACATGTAGTAGGGCGATGTAATTTTTACATCCGCGCCTCACGGTAGTACTGCTGCCAGCCGCTGTAGTGACCATGAGCCCACGGTAGTACCGCCTCCCGTCAGAGTCGAGTACCGCGGGTCTTCCTACCGAGTACCGCCAAGGCCACGGTAGTAGGAGCGGATGTAATTTTACATCCGCTACCAACGGTAGTATCATACTGCGGCGTGGTAGTACCACGCCGGATTTTCACACTGTTTCATTTTCAGCAGGCGCAAGCACGGATGTAATTTATTTCATCCGCGCTTCTGGTAGGCAATGACTTTCCGCCTTTGTGGTAGTACCGCAAGGGGGAGCGGTAGTACCACAAGAAGAGGTAGTATCGCACCCAAGTCGTAAGTCCCGCCTCTCGCTGCTGTCATGAAGTACCGTGGTTCCGCCACGGTAGTAATACATGCCTTGCGGTAGTACCGCTACCGAGTGGTAGTACCGCTGTCACGGGTTGAACATGTGGATAACGGTTGGATATTTCCCATGACTATATAAGGGGCGTCTCCTACCTCTAGTTGACTACCTCTTCCACCTCTAAGCTCCATTGTTGCTCTAACCTTCATTTTTGCCCGATCTCTCTCCCTAGCCAAACAAACTTGTTGATTTGCTCGGGATTGGGTGGCAAGGGCCCGATCTACACTTCCACCAAGAGATATTCGATTCCCTCCACTTATCCCTTACGGATCTTGTTACTCTTGGGTGTTTGAGCACCCTAGACGGTTGAGGTAACCTCAAAGCCATACTCCATTGTGGTGAAGCTTCGTGGTGTTGTTGGGAGCCTCCAATTGTTGTGGAGATTGCCCCAACCTTGTTTGTAAAGGTTTGGTCGCCGCCAAGGGCACCAATAGTGGAATCACATGCATCTCGCATTGTGTGAGGGCGTGAGGAGAATACGGTGGCCCTAGTGGCTTCTTGGGGAGCATTGTGCCTCCACACCGCTTAAACGGAGACGCATTCCTTAAAAGGAAGGAACTTCGCAACACATCCTCGCCTCCACCGCTCCACCCTTGGTTATTTCTGCGGCCTTTACTTTTGCAAGCCTACCCGTGTTGTATCCCTTTCTTGCTTATGTGTTAGTTGTTATTGCATCATATAGGTTGCTCACTTAGTTGCACATCTAGACAACCTATTTTGTTGCAAAGTTTAATTTGGTAAAGAAAAGATTAAAAATTGTTAGTTGCCTATTCACCCCCCTCTAGTCAACTATATCGATCCTTTCAATTGGTATCAGAGCCTCGTCTCTTTATTAAGGACTTTTCTGTCCGAAGAGTATGGTTGACACCATCGACGCAAAGGAGGAGCACCGTGTGAATCCCATCTCGCCTTCGGCCGAAGGGGGAACCTCGGTCTCACGTGAGGAATTCAATGTGGCTTTAGACACATTGAAAACCTCCATGACGGCCGAGGTTAAAAGCATGTTTACTGAATTTCTAGAAGTACTTAAACAATCTACCTCGCCGATGAAAGTGGGTGATCCCACTAAGAAGGTGACAGATGCTACCTCCCACAAGGGGGAAGCTAACATTGAAAATAGTCCTTCTATTAGTGGTAGAAATGGCACATGCATCTTTGCCCATGTGGAACCCCCAATTTATGGAGGGTCGATCCCCTCCACTCATTTGAATCATGCCGGTCCTCCTCCTAAATATGAGAAACATGAAGATTTTGATTCTGGGTTTATCGCTCTGCCGCCATTTAAACATGTGAACACTAACCTTTGGAGAATCATTGAATAAGGTTTCTATCCTCATGACCCAAGCAACTTCACCCCTCGAGAAGCCGTGGACAATCAATTCAATGAGAGTGCTCTCTTCATCATCCAAGAAGCAATCCTTCCCGAAGATCTCCCTCATCTTCGACCTCATGCCATGGATAAAGAAGCATGGAAATGTGTTGAGTCTCTCTTGTTGGGGAACGTAGTAATTTCAAAAAATTTCCTACGCACATGCAAGATCATGGTGATGCATAGCAACGAGAGGGAGAGTGTTGTCTACGCACTCTCAGAGACCGGAAGCGAAGCATTGACGCAACGAGAGGAAGTAGTCGTGACGCCCTCCTGGTCCAACCGATCCAAGCACCGCATTCGCACCTCCGAAGTTCTTGACACACGACAGCTGATGACGCACCCCAATCTCCGATCCAAGAAAGGCGTGGGGAGCAGTTCCACAAGACGACGGCGCAGGACGATCTTGATGTTCTCCTGCCGCAGGCTTCGCCTAAGCACCGCTACAATATGACCGAGGTGTAATATCATGGAGGGGGCACCGACACGGCTAAGGAACGATCTCAATGATCAACTTGTGTGTCTAGGGTGCCCCCGCCTCAGATATAAAGGAGGGAGGGAGGAGGAGGCCGCCTAGGGAGGAGGCGCGCATAGGGGGGGCAAACCTACTCCAAGTAGGTTTGGCCCCTTTCCTATTAGGAGTAGGAGAAGGAAGGAAGAGGGGAGGAGAGAGGGGGGGGGCCGCCCTCCCACCAGATACTTGGGGGCGCCTCCCTTGCTCCTTCTCCCTCCTTCCACTAAGGCCCAATAAGGCCCATATACTTACCGGGGTTCAACCTCCCTAACTCCCAGATATTCCCAATCTCACCCGAACCTTTCCTGTCCAAATATATCCGTCCAATATATCAATCTTTATGTCTCGACCATTTCGAGACTCGTCATGTCCGTGATCACATCCGGACTCAACAACCTTCGTACATCAAAATACATAAACTCATAATGAAACTATCATCGAAACCTTGCGCAGGACTCCTACGGTTCGAGAACACGTAGACATGACCGAGACACGCCTCCCGTCAATAACCAATAGCGGACCTGATGCCCATATTGGTTCCTACATATTCTACGAAGATCTTTATCGGTCAAATCAAGACAACAACATACATTGTTCCTTTGTCATCGGTATAGTTATTTGCCCGAGATTCGATCGCCGGTATCCAATACCTAGTTCAATCTCGCTATCGCAAGTCTCTTTACTCGCTCCGAATACATCATCTCGCAACTAACTCATTAGTTGAAATGCTTGCAAGGCTTAAGTGATGTGTATTATCGAGAGGGCCTAAAGATACCTCTCCACATTCGGAGTGACAAATCCTAATCTCAAATATGCCAACTCAACAAGTACCTTCGAGACACCAGAGAGCACCTTTATAATCACCCAGCTTACGCTAGGACGCTTTGGTAGCACACAAAGTGTTCCTCCCAAACGGAGTTGCATAATCTCATAGTCATAGGAACATGTATAAGTCATGAAGGAAGCAATAGCAACATACTAAACGATCGGGTGCTAAGCTAACGGAATGGGTCATGTCAATCGATCATTCAACTAATGATGTGACCTTGTTAATCAAATAACAACTCCTTGTTCATGGTTAGGAAACATAACCATCTTTGATTAACAAGCTAGTCAAGTAGAGGCATACTAGTGACACTGCTTGTCTATATATATTCACACATGTATTATGTTTCCTGTTAATACAATTCTAGCATGAATAATAAACATTTATCATGATATGAGGAAATAAATAATAACTTTATTATTGCCTCTAGGCATATTTCCTTCAGCCTCCCACTTGCACTAGAGTCAATAATCTAGATTACATAGTAATGATTCTAACACCCATGGAGTCTTGGTGTTGATCATGTTTTGCTCGTGGAAGAGGCTTAGTCAACGGGTCCGCAACATTCAGATCCGTATGTATCTTGCAAATCTCTATGTCTCCCACCGACTAGATCCCTGATGGAATTGAAGCGCCTTGATGTGCTTGGTCTCTTGTGAAATCTGGATTCCTTCGCTAAGGCAATCGCCCAAAGATTGTC